>SNQJ01S0035047.1:84317-118002 GCA_010110895.2 Picea sitchensis
TTAGATCAATCTAACCATGAAGAACATGAGCAAAAGATTCAGTTAGAAAACAAAGAAGAAGAGATCAAAAGATTGAAAACCAAAGTTACTAATCTAACAAAAGAGAGTAAGAATTAAAGACACATGATAGTAAAAGAAAAGAAGTACTAAAAGAAACAAAAGAATTGGTTAACAATCTAAACCTGTAGGAGTTAAAAAAGTCAATCCTTAAATAATTCATTCAAGTCAGGGATAAAACCTAATAAAATTCAGAAGAAGAAAGGAGATGACAAATCTCCAAAAAAACAATTAGAAAGAAAAGGTCCAAAAAGTAGAATATCTCATAGAAAGATATGGAGAAGAAAACATGAAGGAGAAAGCAAGAAAGATGATGTTGCACCTGAAAATGAAGAAATTATTAACAAGAACATGATGGGTGAAAATCTTAATAAGGAATGTGAAATTCAATATGAAATAGATCAAGCTCAAGAAAGGGAAGTCCTTATAGAAGAATATGACACAATCTTGATGATGTCATAATCCTTTAGCTAAAGAAATAAAAATCATTGATATGGGGAGTTGTAGAATACAATAAGGATAAAATGGACAAAGGAGAGCATCACATTAGGGGGAGTATAACCTCAAAGGGAACAAGAAAAGATCCCCTTTTGTCATTTTTTTGTAAAAAGGGGAGAAGATAAAAAGTAGTAGAGAAGTTCAAGGGGTATCAATCAAGAAAGATCAATTGATATTAGCAAAGATCAATTGATAACAAAATTGGTATGATTGGTATTAGATCAATTTGTATCAATCCTCAATTGATATTCCTGTAAAACATCAAAGAAAAATAAGAATCAGAGCAAAAACATTAGTAAGATTCATACTCTTGTTCTATTTGAAAAAGGAAAGACAGTAAAAACTCAGGAGTATTTTGGTTATCAAATAAGAAAGTAATTAGATTAAGTTTAAAAGACTTGATCACTACAAATTGGTATCACTACAAGTTGGTATCAAGAAGACTACTTATTTGAACACAAATATCCCAGTGAATTGAGATAAGCAGTTAGTAAATTCACAGGGGGAGAAAAAATAGTCAGAGCCTCACTCTTTGTCATTAATGTCAAAGGGGTAGAGAAATAGTAAGAAAAATTTCAGTAGAAAACAATTTTTCTATCAAATATAAAAGAATATTAGTGCTAGGGGGAGAAAATGTATGAAATTATTTTTGTTTTACAAATATGTTTCCCTCCATGAAAAAGGGGGAGATTGTTGGCATTATTGATTATATGTTGTCATTGATGGCAACATGAGTCCAACATGTACAATAATCATAAGAAAATGAATATCACCTTGGGGAAGATCACCTTGTGGAAGAAGTAATTCATGATCATTGTTGATCACGATAGGATAAACAATGATCCTATGACTCTAAAGCTCAGGAGAGGTAGCATGCAGAGAATCCATGTACAAAATGAGTAATGAAGCACAAGGAATTAAGAGCTCATAAGAATTAACAAATGAAGATTAGTGCATAAAAGAATGCACAAACAATTATTAAAAAGATTAGGAGAAATAGTGATGAAACAAATAATAAGAAAGAAATGTTAAATAAAAACCTAGAAGGGAAAGCACCTTAACACGATAGGGATTGAATTCCCAACAGATCAATGATCTTGGTTCAGTTGGAATCCAAGTATAAACCCAAAATATCAGAAGAGATGGTGCATAGGAGCCGTCCATTATCATTTCGAGACAGTCCAAGACCATCAGATTGAGGGGAAGTTAGAGGTTGGGAAGAATTAAATCACAACAGTCAGATCTGAAGCAGGAGATTCAGATGGTTTCCCAACCATTAGATCAAGATTTGATATAGATCTAAGTATTATCCATCGAACTAGAATAGAAAAGTTGAACCATCATATCAGAAGGTAGTTAACTCTATCATTGACCATGGCGGCGAAAAGGAGTCAAGAACATGTAAGTTTACTTGAAGCGTGAAGTCATGAAATAACGATGGTCATTGATCCAAGATCCTCCAGGATGGAGCATTATCGATCGTTGATCAAGTACAATGGAAGGATAATGTAAGCCAAGGCATTAACCAACAACAAGCAGTCACCACCTCTTTATGAATTATTTGGTAGGTTATCACTCTAGAGGGATTAAACCTCTCACAGTGCGAGTAGCCCAGAGCCCCAGTGTCACAAATGGCCGAAATGAATCTGGACCATTGATATAAGAACTGATCACAGTCGTTGGATCAAGGATTCATATGAACCTGCGAGGAGGACATGTGCTATTCAACCCTTCATTTTTGGGATGAGGAATTGTGTGAGTTTTGGCCGAGTACAAGTTGCCCAAGCCTCAGAAGAAGTGGAAAAACAGAACAAGGAGAAGCAACAAAAATCAAGTGCGAAAAGGGACAACGCAACGCCAGCTAAGCAAAAGTAGTTGCAATAGAAAAATAAGGCATGCAAGCTGATACAAAAGACGCAACCTAGCTTATATATAGGGATGAGCATAAGTGTAAAAGGGTTTGTTGTTAAATCGTTCGATTGTTGTTGTTGTTCAATCGAATTTTGATTATGTACCGTCCAATCTTCCACTCTCTATTAGGTTGTTGTCAGTCGAGTCAAGAAAAGGTTCTGAGTCTGTAATGTGATCTGTACTCCTTTAGAGAGTTAGAGCTCTGCGACATGAGACCAGAGCCAAGAGTCTGTAACAGAGAACTACTGTGTGACTTTGAGCTTGTAATGAAGAAAGATTTCGAAGATAATATGAAGAAGGATCTAGATTTTCAAAATATGTTGTGTCTTATTGTGTTTTATTTATGCATTAGAATATTTCTTTATGGTTTATAAGTTAGACATGATGGCTCCGTGTTTAAATGATTTTCCGCAACATAAGTAGGTTTAGTTCTTGCACACATGAGTTCATATATGTTTGATAGTTAGATGTCTTACGCAAGACTAGGATGAATCGTAAAGGTTATGTGAATCCTCCTAAGTCTTTTCCTTTCCCTTCTCTATCTATTTGTCTCAGCGATGCTTCGAGTGAGACTTCTTCTCTTCAGAGGAGATAAAAATTCCATCTCTCTAGACTACTCGGTAGCTTTTGTTGGTAACCTGAGAAGGACCCTGGTCTGATCAAACTTGCGCTAACAAAATGTTTATGTGGCCGAGACCTGCATTAAAAGGGAACTTGTAGGGAGGATTCTTCTATGGATTCACAGATCTAATATTGACCAATGGTGGGAAAGAAACTGTGACGCCTTCATATGGAAAGAAGCGGATCTGAGGGGAAAATCTATGGAAGATACTCGTGAAGCCGTCTTTTACTCAGAAATATCAAGCAACCAGTACGAGATATTCTCGGTTAAGTTCCCAAAAGAACTTTTCCACTAGATAAAGAGGCTTCAAGAAGCTCCAGAGTTCCAAGAACAAATCAAGAGGATCTGCACTTGGGATAGAAAAAAGATTGCAACACTTCATCAGCTAGATTGTCCAATCATGCGAGCGATTGATTTCTGGGTCAATACCACATTAGAAGGATATATTATTGAGTTTGTAGCTGAGAACCACCAATCGTTTTCACACTCAGAGGTGACTATCAAGAAAGATGCAAGGGGAAGACTTCTGAGAGAAATCCCCCTGTGGATTAAAGTTTTCTTGATGGAAGAGGGGATGCTGACTATGTCCACGACTGAGATGGCATTGTAAACACCCTTGCTTGGGGTAGGGCGAGGCTGGGGTAGAGTCATAGTTTGAGAGAGGGGAAGGGTTCTTTGACAAACGGGGGGGGGGGAAACAACAAGAAATGGACTTAAGAGACGATTGAGCCTTGAAAAGAGCCACCATAGTTGAGAAGTAGTGGCGCGGGAAGATCAAGAAAGCAGCAAGACAGTCTGATAAGTTTCAGAAAGAAATCGGACTAGGAGAAGTAGAGGAAAGACAGATGGAAGAGTTGCAGAAGATGAGAAGATAGGAAAGAATGGTCAGTCAAATATTAAGTGAGAGAGTAGCATAGAAAGAAAGAAGTCCCCAGGAGGTTGGACATGAAGGAGAAGGTGTAGACGTAAGAGAGAAGGAAGCCAACATGAATATTGAAGAATAGAGGGAATATTCAGCCTCTACGACAGGAGAGATCGGGAACCCGACTGAAGAGACCGCTCCAATGGAATAAAATGAGACCCCCCAGATCAAATAAAACCTCCCCGAAGCCAGTGGCGCCAACCTCGAATCACCCATACCCCAAGTGGTAAGTTTGATACTACATTCTCATGCTAGTTCTGTTCCAGTGCAATTGGTTATTCAGTCTTAGCCAGGAAGTGTGAATATAGGGAGGATATTGGGATCCCCTAGCAGATTGTGAGCAGGACTATTAGGTTTCATTTTGATAAGAGCACTAAGATCAACAATGGCTAGTGATGTGGGAGGTTTGATTTCTCAATACCTAGAATTTTGGGGTAAGGGAGATGAAGATGTTGAGAAACACTGGTTCTTGTGCGAAGCAATCTGRAGATCCAGAGGGATCCTAGATATGAATAAGTTGGTTGAGTTCCAGACTACCTTGAGAGGTCGTGCTCTCAAGTGGTACATAAAKATCCTTGAGCCAAGAGTTCTAGGAATGCAAGTTCAAGCATTCACACTTGGCCAGGTACAGACAAGGTTCATAGAAGAGTTTAAACTACCTCAGTCAGAACAACAGGCTCTATCTGAGTTGCATGAGATCCAACAAAGAGAAGGTGAATCAACCTAGGAATATGAACAGAAGTTTAAAGATTCTATAGGGAGGTTAGCACATCCAATCCATGAGAAACATCAAAGGGAATGGTACATTCAGGGATTGTTTCCTCTAACCCGGATTCCACTAACGCAAAAACGGATAGCCACTTTGATAGATGCCTTGGAACAATTGATGAATATTGAATCCATGGTGGTATACCCTGGGATCCTGAGAGTGACCAGACTCCTAGAAGATGTGAATTTGGAACAACTACAAGGGAAAATATCAATGCTTACAAAAACTATTCAAGAGCTGACAATACCTAGACCAGGATGACCGCAGGTCTGGTGCATTGGATGTTATACAAAAGGACATATGGTGAATGAATGTCCATGAATGAGGGGAATGGGACCTCCTCATAATCCTATGGGACCCTCAGCAGGACCCATGGGAGGAGTTGTTCAAGTATATACGAACATACCATTCCATAACCCCACTCCTCATCATGCTTTTCCAAGGAGCCAAGCAGTACCAACAACTGAGTATTGTGAAATCTGTTGAATCCATAGGCATGGGCCAAGACAATGCCCCATTATGCAGAAATATTTGATAGTACCAAATATAGTGAACAGTGAGTTCTACGCATCTACCACACATACTACAAACCAATGCAGAGCATTGGATGCACTTGCAGATAGGATGGACTGAACAACATTAAGGGTGAATGAAACCCCTCAGGTACCGGGAAGAGGTCGAGGAGGTGGAGCTGGAGGAGACTTCAAAGGAGGAAGAACTGGGGAAGAAGGGCACAAAGATGTTATAACTTTTATGAGCAAGGTCACATGGCTAGAGACTATCCTGACCCAAGGTGGCAATGGTGCTCTGACTGCAAAACCAATGGGCACACAACTGAAGATTGCCCATAATTAGTTGCAAAATGGGAAGATACGGTATGAAAACGAGGAATTAACCTCATCATCTTAGAAATCAAGAGAGTTATTAAGGGACAATTTCCCAACCTCAATATCGTTACTCGAGCAGGAGAAAAGACATGAGTTGATGCTAATACTATAACCCAGATATAGAAAGAAGCACCTAAAGAAGACATGTGTTCGTTGTGGAGCCTAATTATCTTTCTGATTTAGAGGTATTTTGTTTTCAGCCGTGTTTATACCCTATGAAGACTTTACACCCCAGAAGTATGTACACTCTTCCACACGGGGGAGCGCATATCTGACGGTAGAAGTTATGTTAGGGTTTTTTTCCTTGGAAGGCAACCCTCTTTTGTGAGGAAAGTGTATTGTGGCTTTGTATGATTGCGAATATTGTATTCTAAGATAGGAGACTGTGAGAGAAAGAAGAGGAAGTTACAATGGGTTTGTTGTAGGTTGTATCCCTTCATTTGCTAGATAATAATAAAGGAAGGACCTGGCAATTTCTCTAGTGGACATAAGCCACACTGGGTGAAACACGTATATATGTGTCTCTATTGTATTGAGTATCTTCTATGTTTTATTTCCGCATTTGTTTTATTTTATGCTTCGCGATCCTGTTTTTCTAACAACATGTATGACCCTCTAAAACATAAGTTGTTCTTTAAATATGCCATAGAAGTATTTTAGAATATTCCTATCCCTAAGATGTGAGTGAAAACCCCACAGCCTATTGTTTACCCTAAGATTGCGCAAGTCCCTGCTTCACCCCTTGCACCCAGAAACCTTGTAGCCACACCAAGACAACCCGAGCAACCTCAAAATGTAGTTGACTTTTGGTTTCAATTATTCTCTGACATTCTTGGGAATGATCAACTAACAGAAAAGTTGTGTAATGCACTATACCTAGTTTTAGGGAATGAAGAACTGATAGAAGTAGGAATAAGGGATAATCTTCCTAAGAAGAGTACTCAGAGAGTGTAGAGAAAAAAAGTACGAACTGGAAAAGAATTCAGACTAGTATCCCAGTTAGATGAATTTGAGATTAAGGATGTCATGTTGAATTTAGGATCTGATGTGAACATTCTACCTAAGAAGACCTGGGAAGCCTTAGGAAAACCTAGGCTGACATATTCCCCAATTGAGCTAAGAATGGAAAACCAATACTGTATTTTCCCCATAGGAAGACTGGAGAATGTGGAAACAAATGTTGTGGGAGTAAAGATAGTGGCTGAATTTGAAGTGATTGAGATCATTGGGGATAAGGACCCTTACCCTGCATTACTTGGAATTGATTGGGCCTATGACAACTATGTAGTAATCAACTTAAATAAAGACACTATGACCTTTGAGGCTGATGGAATCAAGGTAGTTCAACTCTTGGATCCATATGTAGGACCCAGATATACGGAGCCAATAGACAATAATATGGAGGGAGAAGACTTGGATCAGTTGTACACTGTAACAACAGGAACAAGATACGATTATATAAATCCTACCTTCGATGGATCAGTAAGTTGGAGGAGCATACAGTCAATAGATGAAGATTTAGAATTGGCTTTTGACAGTTGGCAACAAGGTTCATACGAAAAATTCTCAAGGAGATGTGCAACTGTCAGAGAAACCAGATGGGTTGGGACCGAAGTCAGAGAACACCCAATATATGATGGTACCTTAGGACTCGACAATTTTCTTCTCAGCATGGAAGAAATGGTAGTAGAGGATCAAAGAATCTCAGTGCTAGATGTTTCTCTCCAGGACAACCCTGCTAGACGGTGGGCCAATCATAAATCCTTACTCAAAGATTGGGATGATGTGAAGAAAGCTATCAAGTATAGGTTTCAGAATAAGGAGTATTCGGAATCAGAGATGCAGACGGATCTCCAAGTTGCGCAACTGTTCAGTGAAGAATCTGATCCTAAAGTGCATATTGGACAATGTGTGACACAATGGCAAGTTGCGGAAATACCCTCTTGCTTCTGGGTTAAGGTATTTCCCCACTCTCTAGGTCCAATCCACAAAGCTTGGTTCATACACGAGGAAACCATAAGACAGACCAACGACTGGCATATGCTGGAAACTCATTTTTGCAAGGATTTCTCATTTACAAGTAAGTACCCTGAGCTTGAAGTAGTCCTGCAAAAGATTAAATAATTTGTTTTTACAGATAATAGTAATAAAAAATCAAAGAAAGTGGTATGTCCAAAGCATAGTTGAGAAATTCAGACTAACCTTCACCTGCCCTCAACCAAGAATCCTATAGAATGCTATAAGATTAGCAAAGACTAGATGACTTAGTGGAATTGAGGAACCTAGCCATTAAAGAGACAGAAGGGAACAGAGAAATCTAGAACACCATACCCAGTCAAACTGATAGTTCCTACAATCACCCATTAAAATTTCACAAAGTCAATATAGGGACCACAGAGAAACCTAATATAGCTATGGTGGGAGACTACTGGGATGAGAAAACTAGTCAAGAGATACAACGTCTGCTATGAGAATATGAGGATTTGTTCCCAAAGACGTTTTCAGAGATAAAGGGAATCAAAGGAGTTATGGGAGAAATGAAAATCGAATTGAAACCAGGATCCAAGCCTGTGAGACATAGACCATACCATCTTAACCCTAGAGTAAAGGAGAAGGTTAAGAAGGAGATAGATAAGATGTTGGAAGAAAGACTCATTTTTGCAGTAGAAGAAGCAGAATGGGTCAGCCCAATAGTTATTCAAAGCAAGAAAAGAACAGAGGATATCAGTGTCTGTGTAGACTATAGAAGCCTTAACTCTGCCTGTGTGCATGGCCCTTTCCCAACACCTTTTACTGATGAGGTACTAGAATAGGTTGTGGGGAAGGAAGCGTACTCATTCTTAGATGGATTTTCAGGGTACCACCAAGTCAGGATCGCCGAAGAGGACAAAAAGAAGACCACATTCATAATAGAATGGGGATATTTCACATACAATGTGATGCCATTTGGCCTAAAGAATGCCCCTACATTTTTCTCCAGGATTGTAATAACAACTTTAAGAGATTTTATTCACAAGTTTATAGAAGTTTATATGGATGATTGGACGATATATAGTTTTCTCAAGGAACATATATCATTGTTACGTTTGATGTTTGATAGATGTAGAGAATTGAAGATATCATTGAATCTCAAAAAGTGTATCTTCTGCGTACCACATGGGAATTTGTTGGGCCACATAGTCTGCCGAGAAGGAGTATTGGTAGACCAAGTCAAAGTTGCGGTTATTGTGAACATGCCACCACCTACGAGTGCAAAGTAGTTGCGCTCCACGTTGGGACACACAGGGTACTATCGCAGGTTCATTAGAAGATATGCAAACATTAATTCACCTCTAGAAAATCTATTGAAAAAGGCCGAAACATTCCAATGGACTCAAGACTGTGACAAAGCATTCGATACCCTAAAGGAGAAGCTTATCATAACACCAATTCTGATATTCCCAAACTGGGAAAATGAATTTCATGTCCATGTAGATGCTTCAGGAATTGCTTTAGGAGCTATCTTAGCGCAACCTGGAGACGGAGCCATGGATCATCCTATCTATTTTGCGAGTTAGAAGTTGTCACAAACAGAGCACAACTACACAACGACATGAAGGGAGGGTTTAGCCATGATTTATGCTTTTCATAAATTTAGACATTATTTGTTAGGATCTCATTTCAAATTCTTTACTGATCATTCTACATTGAAATATCTAGTTAACAAATCTGTGTTGGAAGGGATAATTTATAGATGGTTGCTATTATTTAAAGAATTTTCTTTTGAAGTTATTTTTAAGCTTGGAAGATGCAACGTAAGACCTGATCACCTATCTAGATTAGAGTCAGGGGAAAGTGGCAGAGTAGTTGACGATCAACTACCAGATGTAGACATGTTCTGGGTTGAGGCCATACCAGAATACTTGGAAGACATAGCAGTCTTCTTAAGTACAGGGGACTGCCTAGAGACATATTTTGCAACCCAGAAATGCCATATGGTTGTTAGAGCCATAGATTACCAGTTGATCACGTGACAGTTGTATAAACTGGGACTAGATAGTATCCTCAGAAGATGTTTCATGGATCATGAAAGATAGGATATACTATGGGAATGCCACAACGGAGTTGCGGGAGGTCATGTAGGAGGAAAGTCCACTACACAGAAAGTTCTACAAACTAGACTTTGGTGGGAAACGCTCTTCAAGGATGCAAAGGTATACGCTATATCATGTGATGTTTTTTAAAGAGTGGGTAAGCCATCATGACGAGATGAATTACCACTTCAACTAGTTCAAGCTCTACAGGAATTTGAGAAGTGGGTAATTGACTTCATTGGACCAATCAACCCCACAACTAAGAATTCAAAGGCTAGGTACATCATTACCGCAACTGACTACCTTACATGTTGGGCTGAAGCAACAGTTGTTCAGGATTGTTCGACCGATACTACTGCTAGGTTCATTTTTGATAATATTATCACTCGATTTGGATGTCCTAGGAGCCTAACTAGTGATTAGGGAGCTCATTTCATTAGTAGCACTATAGCCAAGCTTACAACAGAGTTCTTGATCCAACATCACAAAAGCATCCCCTACCACCCTCGGGCCAATGGAACAGTAGAAGCATTCAACAAGATTATGGAGAGAGGGTTAACAAAGGTCTGTTGCGCAAATCGGGAAGATTGGGATGACATAGTTCCAACAGTTTTATGGGCGTATAGGACAACCACAAAGAAACTCCACAGATACATGTCGTTCCAGCTAGTTTATGGGAAAGAGGCAGTGTTGCCTGCAAAATTCATCACTCCAAGTTTGTACATTGTACAGATCACACATATATTGGAGGAGGAATTAGTTGCGTAGAGACGTATGGAGTTACAAGAGCTCAAGGAGACCAGGTTTCTATCAGACTTCCATCAGTCAGGTTAAAAAGCAAGGCAAAAAACTTGGCATGAGAGGCACATTAAAAACAAAGTATTTTCCCAGGAGACAAGGTTCTACTCTATGATAGTCGATACCAGAAGCATCCTGGAAAGTTGTGAATGCATTGGTTGGGACCATTCATAATTGCAAAGATCCAACCTTCAGAAGCAGTTAGACTTGCGCAACTAGACGGTATGCTGTGGCCAGGATGGGTGAATGGTGTTTTCCTAAAGCCATATATATCTCTTAATTGAGATAAACGGACTGTTGTTCTAGTCTAAAAGAGCATTTATAATAGTTAAATTTGAGTTTTTATGCAATTTTTGTAGATTCAGTAAATAAAGTCGACATGTGCAGTATTGTGTCGCGACATATAGTTCATTTCCTATTTAAGTGTCGTTTGATGCAAAACTTCTTACTCAGTAGCGTAAGATCAGAAGCATAAAGAATCCATTAATGACAGTCATTAACATGATGGGGAGCCCTTTGTGGTCGGAGGGAGAACAAATCTGAATACGATCTGAGTCCATGTGCCACAAAAACCCAATCTAGTCACAACCTTTATTTCCATTAGGCTACCCCATTGAAATTCACTTAAGCCATAAAGTCGTGATACACAAATACTCCATTGGTATTCGCACCAGGATTCCCACCCATCAAACAGAAAGGTCTGAAACCAGCAATGTCCCTACCCAACTCGCACAAGTAAATGCAAGGATCGACCGATAGGATTTACCCCGTTAACCCATCCCATCAGATAACCCACATCCAATTTGTGTTCATATGGTCATAATGAAATTTTTTTATTGCTAAACTTTTCACTAAGCCCGAGTATAACGCTCTACGAAATCACCATAGAACACATCGTTTTCAAAGAACTTATCAATTTCCAAACTCTGTAGCATGAGTAAGCCTGTGCAATTATGAAACCCATAGTCGTGATCCTTCATCCTTAGCTCGCCACATAAGTTGTGATAAATCAGAATCCACAATGCCAAGAGCCACAGGAAGTCAAAGCGCCATGTCTAAGGATGTAGTACCAGATGATTCCTGCGACCCCTTATTCGAGGTCATGGGCAATCTCAAGGACTAATAGATTGTGCCTTTTGTGTCGAAAAAGGACACCCAAACTGTGGAGGATCTGCAAGCCCAAATTACCCAGCACATCCCCTCAACGACCAATGTTGAGGGTGGCCAAAGAAAGCGCAACACATGATGTAGATGTAAGAAACGGTCTAGAGATACCAAAGGTTCAGAAGGAACCAAAATCAACATCTGGGCAGAGCGCAACATCCATGCAAGAATAGATGGAGCAGGTTCTCCAAAACCCTCAGCAGTGCGCAGAGTTGCTGCAACTCTGCCTGGCTAGAACTGAGCTTCTGACACTTTTTCCATCAACAATAAGGTTAAGGCTGATGCCAGGACCATCCACAGGGGAAGAGGAAGTAGAGACTCATTCAGAATGAACTGAATTCTCTCTTTGAGGCAGACAATGAACTAAATTCCCTCTTTGAGGCGTAGTCCTTAGAAAAGAAGGATCTACACGAGTTTCGACCTGTCATTCAGACAGTATACATGCAGATGCATCAAGTTGACACAACAATAGATTCTGAGTGGAACTCATTGGTCCCATCCAAGGCAAAGAGGTGTAGTACAGAGGCGACCCAACAGTTCATAGCAAAGGCATCACTCCTTGCCAGGAAGTGACAGGATAAATTTGGAAGCTTTCAAGGAGTGAGGGAGTGGGCCTTGGAGTTGATCCCAAAGTTGGGCCCTTCATTTGAAGAGGCAACAGAAGTGAAAGTGCAAGCAGAAGAGTAGAAGAAAGAGGAAAATGAGGACAAGGGAAAACAACAGTTGTTCCTGGAAGCTGTGAAAGAATTGAACACTTGACTCGAGGGCGAGTCAAGTTTTGTGGTCAGATCCTGTTGGGCCCTTCTTTTTTGAGATAATGAATTGCACGATTTTTGGCCGAGTACGAGTTTCACACACCTTAGAAGAAGTAGAACAACAAAAAAAGAAGAAGAAATAGAAATCAAGTGCGAAAAGGGACAGTGCAATGCCAACTAAGCAAAAGTGGTTGCAACAGAACAAGAAGGCATGCAAGCTAAGACTGATCCGGATTATTTTTGGCACGAAATGAGAGCAGAGATATAATAAAGAAATGCACAAATATATCGTGGATATCTAATAATATAATTTTTTTTTATCAGAGATGCAACCATAAACATAGAGATACAGTAATACATATTTGTACAGAGACTGTAAAAATACAGAGTGAAAGACTTGCTAGAATGGTGACAACTTATCTATGAGAAGAGATGTAACGACTACTCGCATTCACAAGAGGATGATTACAATGAGGCTTTGAAGTCATTTTTACAATAACAGGAATTCCAAAAACCCTAGACATCGAAAAACCTAACCCTAGGTGATGAAGCACCAAAAGTCATGTGGGCCCCATTTGGGTAAGTTAGTACATCAACTTCACGGGGTCGTAACTTTTGCATATGATCTCCGTTTTAGGTGCATGATAGCCCGTTTGAAAGGTATCATCAAGAAGATTCATTTTGGGGGCTTAATCATGCCTTCAAATATAATTGAGAATCTTGATCCCAAAAGACCTTCATTTAGGCCCTCAAAATGGCCCCATAAGTTAAAACTGCTAAAAATAGTAAATTGCCAAAATTGCCAAAAAACTGTTTTGAGCCAATTGGAAAAGGTGGGTGGCCACCGATATCCACCTGGATCAGAGACATAATACACAACCTAGCTTATATATAGGGATGAACATGATTGTAAAAGGGTTCATTGTTAAATTGTTCGGTCGTTGTTGTTGTTCGATCGAATTGTGATTATGTTTAGTCCGATCTTCCACTCTCTATTAGGTTGTTGTCCATCAAGCCAAGAAATGGTTCTGAGTCTGTAATGTGATCTGTACTCCTTTAGAGAGTTAGAGCTCTGCGGCATGAGAGTAGAGCCAAGAGTCTGTAACAGATCACTACTGTGTGTCTCTGAGCTTGTAATGAAGATAGATTCCGAAGATAATATGAAGAAGGATCTAAATTTTCAAAATATGTTGTGTCTTATTTTGTTTTACTTATACATCACAATATTTCTTTATGGTTTATAAGTTCCACATAATGGCTCTGTGTTTAAATTCTTTTCTGCAACATAAGTAGGTTCATTTCTTGCACACATGAGTTCAGATCTATTTGATAGTTATATGTATTGTGCAAGACTAGGATGAATCTTGAAGGTTCTGTGAATCCTCCTAAGTCTTTTCCTTGCCCTTCCCTATCTATTTGTCTCAGAAGCTCTTCAAGTGATACTTCTTCTCTTCGAAGGAGATGAAAATCCCAGTGCTCTAGAATAATTGCTACCTCTTTTTCGTAACCTGAGAAGGACCATGGTTTGATCAAACTTGCGCCAACATGTGCCACATCATGAGATCCATGTTAGCAAGGACACATGGTGAAATCAGATGGTGACAAGTGTCTAGGTCCAGTTGTCACTTTAAGTTATGTAAGTCACGAATCTAGGTGACATGTGGCATTCACTCAACCAGTTCCAAGTGAGTAGTGATTTTAACAAATTATGTCACTCCAGGAGTTTGTCCTTCAGGAGAAACTAGTTTATACTACCAGTAACTCTCTGAAGAACTGAAGGCCGAAGTTAATGCTAATCGTTGATCCAATTTGGGAACACTGTCAATATTTGAAGTTTATGGACATGCGTCATTAATTTGGAGGAATTGGAAAGCTGCTATGGTCGGAGCCCTGAAGTTCCAAAGTGAATGAGGATCGTTCATCATGTAAATGAAATATCGACCATCTGATCTATTTTGGTGAAATATACTCCGGGAGGTTTAATGATTTCAAATATTGGAAATCGTCGAACGTTGAAGTTTCGAAGTGAACGAGGATCGTTCATTGTGAAAATGAAATATCGACCATCTGATCTATTTCGGAAAAATATACTCTGAGAGGTTTAATGATTGCAAAGATTGGAAATCGCCAAACGCCGAAGTTTCGAAGTAAATAGTGGTCATCCATATCAAACTTGTATTAAGTCATATCCATTGGATCAAGAATTAAAATGATAATTAAGGATTAAATATAGACCATTGATTTGGTTCCAGGAATCACGCCAACCATTGGATCAACACTTTTGAGAGGCAACCACTTTGGAGAGTTGAAACTTCAGAAGATTGGATGAGAGAGAAAATGCATGGAGGCTGAAGTATCAGAGGAATAGGTTCCAGACCCCAGACATGGGGTACGAACAAATAAGCCATGCGGTGTTGGTAACATCACTTAAACTAATAAGCTCACGGTCCTAGCTCCTAGACATATGAAACATTATTAAGCAAGGAAGTGTTTATAAGCACTCCGGCAAAATTTTCTCTGGAAGAATTAAAAGAATACAAAGGGTGAAGTCCCAAAGGATGAATCTCTAAAGTGAATGACAATCTTCCATATGGAAATGCAATTAAAATGTAATCGTCGATCTTAATAAGCAAGTAAGCACTACCTTGAGTTAACACCTAGTCACGGTATATGGTCACTTGGTGAAATAAAGTCCCTATGGGTCAAAACATAACAAACCCTTCACCTTATGTATCTAGGTGTTGGTCATTTGAAAAACAAAGGGGAGTTACAAGATAAGCACTTGACAATTCTAGGTACAGAAAAATGCACCAGATAGCGAAGTAACAACTTGATTTAGATCTATAGAGAACTAAGGATACAACTAAAGTGTGGGATCGAAATAATGAAGTCGATCCATGACTATGATCGACTCTTAAAGGTTGATCAACATATATATGATGATGAATTATCCCTGTCACAATATTATATGAATAACAATAAATGAAGCAGAAATGGATATTAATTCTGTAGTAACGAGCCCACGGTCATTTGAAAGAATGGTTTGAAGGAAGCACATGTTTGCAATAATTAGTGATGGGTTAAAATGATGAAACAATTTACAAAGGATTTGAAGTCTTTAACAAACTATTAATAATAATAATAGAAGTTATTATTATTAAAATAAATGAAAGGGTGCAATGATTCATTGTCAAAAGACACAATCATAAGTCTTTAATGAACTAGTTAATAATACATTAAAGAATATTATTAAAATAATGAAAGGCAATGATTCATTGTCGTACATAGCCATCATTCAAGTTCACACCACTGGAAGATTGAGCATAAACAAAGAAGTAAGGTGAACAAAACATGTAGTTGAATTTGTTAGTGATATATATATATTAGTATATATATACATATATATATATATAATGGATTGAATGAAGGTTCATTCATCAAGTTGCGGGTTGTTTATGCTCTATTCTTGTCATGAGGATTGGATTCTTCATATCTTAGTTGGATCTGAGATAAATAAGATGGGACTTGTTATGGGGGTTGGATTTCTCATTTCTCAAATGCTTGATTCAGAACCATGAAGTAATGGTCTTGTAATAGAGAACCGCATTAATAATTGTTTGAAGATGAAATTCAAATTTTGATCTTATGTATTCATTCAAAGTTAAACAAATAAATAAAATTCTGTATTCCTTTTATATATTGGTTTGAGAAAATGAAATAAATATATATTATTTAGTTAATTTCATGAAAAGTGGAAATTTTCCAAAGTTTTGCGACATTGATTCAACCCCCGCCTCTCAGTGTCGAGTGTAGATTTCAACACAAATACATCCGTCTTTATAACTTTCTCTTCTTTTTCTCACAATCTCTCTCAAAATACAATATTCACTATACACTTCCATCTAACAAGGTTCTCTATTGATAAAAAAGAGGCCTTTCTAATATAACAAACTTCTGATATAATTCCCCTTAAATGTTACTCATATCTACAACCTAATGATGAACAATACAAATTGACTACAAAATTACAAAATTTTACATCATGGAGATATGACTTAATCGATTTTATTTTATTTTATTTTCCCAAGTTTATTTGTCTATGTTGAGTGTTTACCTGGTTAGATATATTCCTCTATAGATGACAATATTCTCCCATATAAAGGGTGACAGCATACCCTCTAGTCAACTCGGCTTCAATTATCGCGTTCAAATAGGAATAGGTTGAGTGAAGTGTTGTGGCGCCAATCCTCGCTTTATCACTCTGCCAATCCGCCAGAAGTGCTAACCTTGAGATCAACATCTGATGTGCGACTTGCATTGGGATCATCAAGAAGGTATTCCATATGTGTGAGTGCTCTTTCCTCATTTCACTCATGGTTTGAGCCAGTTAACAAATGATTGCATGGCCAATTAACTAGATAGGGCAGCTGACTCTCTCGCGACTCCAAGGTAGTTCATATCTCTAGAAATTAATTCTAATGCACATTAGTATTGGACTTCTATGAAATTGGTAGTGATACCTGGGTATATCATTTATTAGTAATATTTTCATCATTTGGTTAGAAATTCCTTTCATCTTTTTCCATTTTTTTCTTCTCTTCACACCATTTTGCAAGCTATGTATGTTTCATTGTTATCTATATATTATTTTCATGAATATCATAAAATATACATGGAATCATAGTGCACCAACAAATATCACATCAAGGTAATCTTCTTTCTCACACTTTAGTGAGCAAAATAGAGGTGCTTCTAAGCCGAAGGTTTGCTAAGTAGGACACCGTAGTGAAAATGGTTAGAGAAAGAAATATAAAAGAATAGCTAAGAATTAAACAAAAGAAATAAAACAACAACAATCAAAACTAATGAACATAGGTACATAAGGACAAAATAAACAATAAGACTCATGTCACCAATGGTAAGGTTGATATTAGTGAAAGAAAACAACACCAGAAGAGAGAGGACTATGAGTCCCTTCTTCCTCCAAGGAGGGCTCTTAGACCCCCAACACGCTTCTTCTTACAACTTTGAAAATGAAATGGTGAAAGAATTTCCTAATCCACTCCGGCGTGATGGATTGCCCAAACGTAATGATGCTAGTATACTCTTGATGAGAATAGAGGATTCTCAAGAGAATAGCGGCAACATAACTTTGCTAATGAAATTCCTTAAAAAATGAAGCGCATACCCATGGCTTTCTTTTATAGCACCTCTTTGAGGTATTGTGCAACCAAATTTTGTGCCGCAAAGAGGCTAATAAGGAAGAATTTTATAGGTCTTTGACCACCAATCTAGTCGGATCCACCCGTGATCCGAGTCAAATCAACTTGAAGCTGAACCAGAAGTGGGTGGGAGGCCGATCAATATCATAAATGCGTTGTTCTGAGGTATGCGTGGTTTTTTTTGTGTCCACAGTCGTGCATCATGAGGATGTGTTCTTTTCCTGCGTTTCTTGATGGTGCTTGTGCGCGCGTGCCCTGTGTAGTCATGGAGCACTTTAATTTTAGCATTGGTGGCATAGTTTTTGACCCTGGAAATGCTTTTGTGGTAATTTTGATCCATGTGCGCGGACTCCTTTACAGCTATTTACGCATGTTGAATTCTGCGGTAACCATTTATGACGAAATTCGCTGATAACAGACATGCCCCCGGGATGGATGAGGTTAGAGCATATTATTAAATGAATCCATGGAATTTTTTTACCGAGAGTGTCGTTGTAAGAGAGTGATAGTGGGATTGTCAGGAGTTACCCATTGGAGGGAGAAAAGAACCTGTAGAACCCAACCTTCAATAAGGTGTGTAAAAAATAAACAGTGTACAAACGAGGCAGGAATGCCCCATGATCATGTCATGAAAACAAAATGTGAGACTGTAACTAAGATGTATGTTGATGTAGATAACTACAATGCCCTCGAAGCAGCCATGATAAAGGCGTAAGACAATCTCCGCAGGAACACATCGAATAATAGGTAGTGATATATCCTCAGAAGAAATATCACGTGATGTTTCCAGGGTACTGATGAAATTCACCATGTTCAAAGGTCTTCGAAAATATAAGAAATAACAATAGTCGCTAAGACCTAATCAAGAATACGAGAAAGCGCTGGAAGATGAATGTCACGGGTCAACGACGCCAGGGAGCACCAGGTCTCCTCCCCGTAAGCCGCCCGGTGACCTCTTCTACTGGAAAGGCAATGAGTCAATACATTGTCGCTTCATTTGGAAAACCGGTATCGATGTCTAATAAAGGGGGACGGCTTAATTCTGCAAGCAAAGGGTCAGTGGAAATCTACTCAGGTGAGGTTAGAACCGAGGAGGCCGTGGGTTGAATTCAAGATATGAAGACTCCAAGACCGCCTTTGGTCAGGGTAATATGTAGCGAAGGGCGGCTTCACGCGAACTGCTCAATCCGTCGGCGTCGGGAAAACAAGACGCGGATGCTGCGCTGCAGGGCGGGACAAAGTGAAGCGAACTCGTGAGGGCAGAGGGTAAGGGGTCCTATGGGATACCGAGTATATGGATGATGTCAACAAGGGCAGATGATAAGGAGTGCCCCAACCAAGGGCTACGCTGGCTTCGCCGCTGTGGCAGTAATAGTCGCCAAAGGTGTCGACAAAAAGGTAATGTAAATGATAAAAACAAAGGCTTTTTACAATGTACCAAATAAAATAAACAATAATTTGGGATGAGTGTACAAATAAAGAAATGGGTGCCCAAGTGTAAAAAGCGTGCCCCAGGGAGGGCAAAAAAACTTCGTGAAAAACTGATGGAGGGTGGGGGCCCTATGGGCGGGTTTCTGTATGAGGTAGGCAAAATGAAGGGAAATCGGTAGGAGGGTGGGAAAATTGATTGTAGATGAAATGGAGGGTTCATGATACTGCTGGAGGTGCAAGAAAAAATAGAACCTTGAAGAGAGAATCAGAACCGAGGGAAAGCTAGTAAAATGAGGAGAAGGAGTATGTGGTCATCTGCGACATGATGTAAGACTATCGAGATTCCCATCCCTAAAAGGGTTTGAAAATAGCATGAGGCCGCTGAAAAGGGCGCGAATGAGACAACTCCATGTGGGGAGAGTGTTACTAGGCGGATTGCATCGAAGATGCAACAGAGGTGTCGGTAATCGGCAGAGTCAAGATGGGGATCCCCAGAGGCAAAATGTCGAGGGTGGACCGGAGACGCAATCATTGAGATTCAGGAATGATTACATGCCGTTGATTATATACCCGGCGTTGTGCTGATGTATCATGACCAAGCACATTACGAAAACCAAACACCACGCGGAACAATATCCAAGAGAATCGAACATGGCTTCCAGCATTTATTTCCGATAATTTGAATATGAGCTACGCATACCTAGATTCGGTATGAAAAATGGTACCTCGGGTTAAGGACGAAAAGTGCGTCCTCGACCGGCCTTGGATGTAGATGATGGTATGTAAGTGATCTCCGTGGGTCGCATCAATGGATCAAAGAACGGTAATAACGTGAGCCCCGGAAGGCGATTAAAAGCTTCCATGGAAAGCGGTCTATTATGTCGAGGGCCCACACTGCCAACCTCGGTTAGGACCGAGGGCAATATGGTGAGGCAAAATCATGGGAGAATCCCAACGAGTATTCATCGCAGCGAAATGGGATGTCGTACGCAGTAAGTGAAGCCGAAACCCAGGTGCCAGAGTGGCTTAGTCCGGGACAAACTCACCGTGAGAAAGTTATCTTTTCCTCTTTGTATTCTGGAGTTGACGAAATTCCGGCAGGGAGGTAGTTCCTCATTATGGTTTGACTCTTTGAGGGGGTCCACGGTAATACTCACTTTGGGAAATGATGAATCGGAGGAGGCACCCCGCAGTGACGCAGAAAACGCACTTCTGGGGTTCAAGCGGATGTTGTACCGGCGACATCGTTGGAAGATGATCCTTGAATCATCAAGATGTTGGGTGTGCTTCTTAGATCGGTACCGCGGAGGTCTCTGCATGCATGACGATATGAGCCAGATCATGAAAATTTATGTCATAGCTCGCTGGAAAGCAGCTAACATTCTTTTGCTTTAAAGCAGCATGACCGATATGCAAAAGTACCTAGGGCAAGCACGCGGCTTTGTACTGATTCGCTGGGTGGATTTGGATTTGATTATAACTAGAGAAATCATGCATGAAGGATAGAGCCTCGTGGTCTGCGGAGTCACCGTGGGATAATTTGATCGGACAGGCATTGGAAAGTGGTTCCTGGGACATGCATGATTAAGATCGTGAAATTCCATACAGACACAGATAGTGCCATGTTTATTGTTAATAGTACAGGATTGAAACGATGATGTATAGGCTTATGGGTAGATGAACCCTCGGCCGCTATAATTTTTCAACTTCGGCTTCGATGGTCACGCTTGAGGGTGTAGCGGTCGAAGCGTTTTGACGAACTGCGTTGCGTCGCCAGTCACGCGATGTTCGGGGAGCATAGAGGATCAAGGCTAGGTATCTCTGTGTATGAACAGGCAAAATATCCCGATATTCTTGGAAAAAGGATTTATAAGTGTGATTTCTTGAGGAGGCCGCTCTACCAACTGGTGATTGACGAATTCCATTTTTATGGAAATATTGATTTTGATGGTATGGGAAATACAGCCATGCTGCCTCTTCAAAAGCATCGTGTAGGATTGGGGATTTTTTGAACCAATCGATAGTCCCGGATGGGATAAAATCTTGGTTTCAACCGCAGACATGGGGTGTGGGTTAGAGGCGGGAAGCTCTCGTGGAAAGAAGAGTGCTCGGTGGTGGAGGCATCCCATGGGTAGTTGGGTGTTTAGTTCCTCGGGCATGTCCTCGTCACATTGAAATTGGCGGGAATACAAGGGGTCTAAAAGAGCCGACATCGAAGGATCACGCCGTGGTTGGTCTCTCAGCGAAGAAGCTGGGGGAATGATGCAATGAGATTATGATGGTTCACTGACATAAACCAAATATCAAAGCAATCGGTGAGCACTAGTGGGTAGTTGGATGTAAATTTTCAGAGGGAGTCGAATGGGAGAATTGGGGGTGAATCCTCCGATAAGTCATCCAAGAACCACATGGAGGGCACGAGTGCCTCGGGTTCAAGAGAAAAGATATGAAGAATCTCTAGTGACGAGGGTGAGGCCAATCATTGATCTTGGTGAGGGGCTGGGGTCGAAGAATCATTAATTGGCGCTTTTGCCCTGTATTCAATTATCATAGGACATTAGTATGTAAATGATCTAAGGATTCACATAAATAGCAAGGGAATCCCCTACAATGCCTCATTGGATCAAGTCTCAACATAATGGATGTTAGTGATTTTGGTAGGGATGATGTAGCCGGATTGGGTTCATTCTGGAAGCTCTGGCGTACTGCAACTAATGTCTACCAAAAGGAGGCGCTATCGGACAATGGTGTGTGAGTATAATGGCCTTATTCTGAACATATAGCACAAGCTAATTTGGTTCGTAACCCTTTACTACTTGAGTGAGAGGCTTAGGGCTGCAGTACTTTAAGCTATGAAGTGAAAGCATTGATGGTGTTTGACCTGTTAACTGTGCTCTCGTGTGAACATGGGCAGAGATGGGCGCTTGTTGGTTTGCAGTCTATCTTTCCTACATAGCACGCAAGGAGGTTGGACGTGGGGGGGAAGTGGAGCTGTGGGATACTTCTTCTTTCTCCTCTAGCTATGTATGTGACTGTGAGGAGTGGGGTAGTTGGGGTATGGTGGGAGTGGAGTATGGGAATCGCCATTATTGGTAATTCTAGGGATGATTTAGGGGCTAAATTTTGTTCGTGGGCTAATTTTCCATGCTTCTTCCAAAAAAGATTCGCTTTTCTAAAATTTGTTGAACCCAAATTCTATGGAATAAAATTATATTACCTTTAAAAATAGCCCAAATTTTATAGAAGCTATATAAACTTTTATAAATTTGAATATTTTCTACAAAAATATCGCCAACATTTTATAGTAGTTTCTACATTAACACTAGTAAGATTCTGGTTTATACCTTTTGAGATAAATTTCCATCCCAGCTATCCCTAATTGGGATTCCTTCCATTTCGGGGAAAGGGATGGAGGGACCATCTCTGGTGGATATAAATACCAAACTAGAATTGCTAACACCTTATTAGGGAGGGTAAGCATTGTGGCTACTTGAAAGCCGGTAATAACTGTGGGGAGGGTAGAAGAAGGGAATTTGAGTAATGGTTTGGGGAACCGTCTCCCAAATCGACATGGCCTTGCGGAGAGGTGAAATCATGGACTAGTGGAGTCGATGAGTTCGCAAAAGGCTCATGAGGGGAGAGCTCTAATGCATCAGTGGGACGTTATATATGATAGAAACCTCCCGAGGAGGAGGGGGAACATCATTGTTCGAAAATCGAAGAGGCAATCAGTTTCATAGTGTACATGTAGCTACAACCAAACAGGATATTATAATAGAGTAGGGCATCGATAACTTCAACGTCAATAAGAATTTAATCTTTCCCTCGGTGTCTCACAGAGACATTCTTTTGGAAGAGTCCTTTGGGAGATGATTAGTCGTCTCATTATAAGCTCTGCACTGCGTATTTGGTATGAGTCTGTAGTAACTAAGTTTGGCGCCAAGGATTTGGACCGACATGAATACATGGATGCACATTCATCGATGATGCACCGATGAACTATAATGTTCCAAATTCTCACTGGGATTTGAAAAGCGATAAAAGAGGGAAGGCGAGGTCCTCCACTGTCGAGATCAAATGTAACAAGTCGAGTATCCGCAGAAGGCTTCCATTACCCTGCTGCGGAAAGTAATGATTTTCACTGAAAGGGGAGGTCTAAAGCGACTTCTAAGACTCCATTACGGCAGCTTCGCTGATTATGCTAAGTCATCAACCAAACTCAGAATTATGAGCTGCCCTAGCCTGCGGGTTGTGGAAATTCATGCGCAATGGGATGCAAGATGCAAAGAGGTGACTTTGCATTAGGGCAAGGGATCAACATTAAATGGGGTCCCGTTGAAAGGGATTGTTCTGGTGAGGAATGAGGAGACTCAAAGGGATGCATGGTACTAACAATTGCATGTTTGCGTATGATTTCTTCCTCACTAGTAAGGAGATGGATAGCGCGCATCTACTTAGATTGTTTTGGGCTGAGATACCATCCTTAACTATGGGGTAGGGATGCAGCATGTCTTGTTAGGCTGCCATCACACCTTTGGTGGAATAGGGACTCGTGAGTAATGACCGGGGTTATACGTATTTTGGTGGGCTTACTGAGGGTAGGGGCGGCCGGAGGATGTGGTAGACCGCCTGAGTCTTTCAGCGCCTTTAAAATCAGGGATTTGGGGAAATGATGCGTATAATGATCGAACATTAACCGCAGCGGGCACAAGGAGAGAGGCTCGATGGTATTGTTATTTCCCTTGGACGCTTCTATTAAGTTTCCTGGGGTCTGGCGTCTTTGGCTCATTATTGCCCCCGTGAGGTTGCTCTTTGTTAGATGACTCCGCCTTGGTCCGGGTTGTTATTGTTCCCGCTTCTTCCTTTTTGGCATTATTCGGACGGATGGGTCAAATGCTGTTGCATTCAATCACCAAATCTTTGATATTGATTGGGGAGAGGTTGAACAAAATTCACCCCAAATGGAGGGTGGGGACCAGGGTCAGGTAACCCCAAGAAATGGAAAAATGGATCTCGGTGGGACGGTGATATGTAAGGTAATGAGGGAGGCCGGTGCCTGGGTTAGTACCAAAGTATACTATGAGGTTGAGGTACCCGCAGAATCCTTGTCCGATAGGTAGGGTGGCTGGGGTGCCGACAAGGGTCTATAGTGGAGGACGGTAAAATGTAGCGTATTATTGATACGGGTGGGAGGTAATAAGAAGTCTCTGGCGTGTCACGGATATTGAGGTGTGCCATACATTGGTGTGTGGTTATGCTGGAGGAATGTGGTGTGTGGTATTACCAATCAAACCGGCCTTACCGAAAGTGGTATCTTGGGTTTTTCTGGACCAAATGGCACGGTTTGGGGAGACTTAGCCCGGTGCATAAGTACTCTGATTAATAGATGAGGCCTGGCATTAAGCTGGAGTCACCGATGGATTCTCTTCGGATTGAGGGAAGGTGGGTGCCATCTTTTACCGGTGAGAGAGACAAGGATCCGAGGAAACGGGCCAAGCACACCGCTATTTGTTTCTATCTTTGCACAAATCCACGCCATCTATGCCACTTGTGAATGTGATCAACCATATGTGTGGCTGAGGTTTGTTGGAAATTAGAGAGTAGTTCAAGAATATTGTCGCGCGGATTGCGCAATGAAAGAAGGTAAAATGCTTGGCTGGCGACTTAAAAGTCGATGGTAGCAATTCAATTCTTCATTCATACAATTACTGGCCATGATGGGCCAGTGAGTGTGCAATGAAAAAGTCGCAGTCCCAATGGAACTCACCCATGATGCGACGCCCTGTCACGTCCCACGCGCCACCACCACCCTGTAATTGGTGGCACATGCGCCATGGGGTCATGCAATGGTAAGAGCATTGCGAGTTTGCTTAGACTGTATGTTATGAGAGGCCAAATATGGAATCCGGGTAATGGGGAGGGAAGAATCGCCCATGGTGTGAGTGTGTTTCTGAACCTAACCCTAGAGGGACTAGGTGGGTTGGTATTTCCCCTTTGAGAGGAAGTTGGACCCCGCCTGCGGTAAAGGAGAGTGGACCTGAGGGACTGGGAAGGGCCTGCTAATGTGGAACCATGCAGTCGATCCTATGGTAGCACTCATAGGAGTGGGTGAAGGTGGTGCCAATGAGTTGGTAAGACTAGGAAATCCCCCTACAATAGGAGGGAGATTTAGAAGTAAGCTGCCCTGAATGACGAGGGTTCGTGGTCCCTTATGATGTCCGACTAGCCAAGTGGATGCATGCAAAATGTGATGAGAGGAAATAAACAAGAAGTTGAAGCAGCCAGAAATTTGAACTTATACATTTAATATATATATATTCTGATTCTAAATAATCGGCGTAATTAGTTACATAAAGTGTTTTGAAAAGAAGTATATATGTGGATGGTGGTTTTGTCTTCATGGAATCAATAAATAAATGTTTCGGTCTCGAAGATATCGCGCCGATTGCAACAGCACTGGACCCTCCAATAGTTCTCAACATTGGGGTCTGAAGTCACTAGAAGATAAACCAGTGAAGGATGAAATAACTGGCCAGCGAGTGTATAAAGGGGTTATCCAAAAGAGTCATTATACTTCCCAATAGCCACACAAAATCCAATCAAGGCGCAATTGCAACCCACAATTTCCACCGGGTAGATGTCCTAAAAATTCCATCACTAGGTACCTCGGTCAAAGTGCATTTAGATTTTCACCAAGAAATGGATCACGAAGCTAGATCCCATCTTTAAGAGGTGGGTGCCCTGCTGGGGACACACGTAATCAACTCGCACTGGACTTCAACCTTCTGGTAGGTATATCCCCATTTTATGGTGTTAGGAACACTTGACCTGGAAGATTTTCACTTCCCATTTTGATAACTTTTATTGTTTCTTGATAATGAGGAGAACCGTGATAATGTGGAGTTATTTGGATGTCATCCCCAAATCTTACCTAGACTAAAAATTTCTTTGGCACCTCCCGTGGAAGAAAACTTAGTGAGCTTTTAGAAAAAAAATTACATGTAGTTGTTCTGAGATTGTGGGTGTGAACCAAACTCGCTGAAATTAAATGGAGTGGATAGCTCTGGCCAAGAAAAGGTGGGGTGTTTCCAAAACTTTAGAGGAACTTGGCTTCTGACCTCCACGCTTCTGCAAAAATAACCATGTGAGTGACTTTTTGTGTGAATGAGTGAAAGCATGCCAATTTTTATTGAATTAGAGGTCACCTTGCTTCATGTGGACTTCGCCTGGTCCTTATAAGTGTTGATTACCTAATTCTATTTTAAGCGATTTGGTACAACTTTGTGTAATTCAAAAGTCCCTTTAGGAAGCTAAGGCACATGTGGGACATGTGGGTCCTCACATTCCTTTAACTCCCTATTGTGATTTAATCTAAGAAAATCTCTTTTGAAACTATCCTAGATTGTGATCAAGTGGGCATGTATGGGGTCTGCTATAAAACCTTTTAAACTTCCTCGAGGATTTAATCTAAGAAAGTAAATTCCCAACACTATCCTATCTTTGTAGTATGTGGGCATGTATGGGTCCATTAGAATATTGAGATTTGCTTGAAAAATAAACTAAGAGGAGTCCCAAGAAGTTGTTTTCCTTAGTTGTCTTTAATCTTTCTGCTAGGATATGGAAATTGTCCCACAATCTTTCTCGATTCTCAAGATCGCTAGGAGGTGCGAGAGAAGAGCATTACTAAGTGATTGTTATTCAACTCCTAGTCCCAATGCAAGTTAGATGTGTTTGCAAATGATTCCAATTTATACCTTTAGTCAAAGCAAGCCATCCATGTATAAAATGAAAGCAAAAAAGAGGAAAAATGATTTAAAAACCCCTAAGTGCCTATGTGTTTTGACTAATCCCTTTATATGAAGAGGGAACTAGGTGTGGTGTAGCTTAAAAACATGCATGAAATCACTTTTAAGAAGGCTAGGCCCTATCAAATCAAAAAATATTATAATATGTAGTTTCTGATATCAGTGAATAAACTTCAAGCAGATGTAGGCACACCGAAAGCCCGGCATGTGAAACCGAAATGAGTTGTTGGCATCAGATGCGGTCCTGTACAAAAACCCTCATTTATTTATCACATGACCGCAAAAATTCTGGATGGAACGCCATCTCAATTCAACTTGAATTGATGTTTAGTAAGCCCTACAATGGGTTAAATGCACCTCAAGTTAGCAACAAAAAATAAGAGCCAGAATCCAAATGGGGTGGAAATTCGACAATTTTCCCGCTGAGTCACTAATCTGTTAAAATCTTCATCACCTTAATGATAAAAAATAGAGGTTCTTGCACCCTTTAGTTGGCCTTCTACAGGACACAACTATAGCGAAAATAAGCCAGGAAAAGAAATATAAAAGAACAACTAAGAATTAAACTAAGAAATAAACAACAATCAAAACTTAATGAACATAGGGACATATGCGAACGTTGAAACAATAAGACCCATGTCACCAATGGTAAGTGCTGATAGTGAAAGAAAACACCAAGAATAAAGAGGACTATGAGTCCCTTCTTCCAAGAACCTTGACCCCACAAATGTAAGCTCTTCTTGGCCAACTTTGAAAAATGAAAATGGGTGAAAGAATTCTTGCCAATCCACTATAAGTGAGATGGATTTCGCTCAACGTAATGGATGCTAGTATACCTTGATGAGAATAGAGGATTCCTCCCTAAGAATAATGGCAGCATAACTTTGGTAATGAAATTCCTTGGAAAAAATGAAGTGCATCCATGGCTTTTTATAAAACCTTGAGGCATTGTCCAACTAGTTTGTAGTGTAAAAGAGGCTAATGAAATTTAGGTCTTCGACCAACCACCCAGCTGGATCCAAATCCGCATTTGAGTGTCAAACTAACTTGAAGATGAACCGTATGGGTGGGAGGCCTGACCACTCATAAATGCATCATTCTCACGCGCGGGCTTTTTGCACTTCACAACGCTTAACGGGTGCATGTGCTTTTCCTATTTCTGCTTTATGCATGTATACAAGTGTCTTGTAGTCATAGTGCACTTTAATTTTAGCATTGGTTGCATAGTTTTTTACCCTTTAGAAATGCTTTTGTGGTAATTTTGGTCCATGGGTGACTTTGTTAACGATTTACGATGCCGAATTTTGTAACTATTTATGGACTTAAATTTCCTCAAAGTTGATAATAATCACCAACACTCTTTTGTAGGTAACAAAGACAGAACAAAACAATAGGAAAGATGGAATTTCCCACATTTGTCATTCTAACGCCATACAAATATTTCAAATGGAAGACAAGAATTATACTTCATATCAGGGGTAAATTGTTGTAATGGATAGTCATGGCCATAAAATCAATCCACCAAAGATTGGAAAAATCTCACCTAAAATTGCATGGACGAGGCTCATGGTCTCCTATGCATGACTATTTATCTCTACCATGGAAGATTTGAGAACTAAATCATGGAATATTTGAGAACGTTCTCCATGTTCCTCAAATTTTCATGAATCTACTCTCAGTGTACCATATTACACACATAGGATCATGAAAAAAGGTAGAGTTCACACCAGACTTTGTGTCCATTTTCGACATGCAAGATAACTCCAAAATTGTTGTCAGGGAGGTAAATCATAAATATATGTTATACACATTTTCTAAGTTTAGTGAACCTAATTACTCTGTACTAATTACACATGTTGATGATAGTATTATATTATGGCATGAGAGGTTTGGTCACCTAAACTTTAGGTACATGCAACAACTTACCAAGAAGGGGATGGTCACTGGGTTACATGATATCCACTTTTCCAAAAGGGTTTGTGAAGGATGTGTACTTAGAAATAATCCTCAAGAAAATTTTAAGAAAGGGAAGGCTAATAGGGCCTCCTCTCCATTGGATCTGATTCACAATGATCTCATGGATCCATTCTCGCATCCATCCATTGGTAAGGGAAGGTACATATTGGGTATTTTTTCTCACACATAAGACAGAGGTATTTGAGCACCTAAAAGAGTTCAAGGTACTTGTTGAGACCTAATCAGGGAGAAAGATCAAATCCATTCATACAAATAATGGGGAAGAGTATGTAAACATAGATGCTTAGAATCTTTGTCTTGAGGCAAGATACAATTGTAGCACACAATACCATATACTTTGCAGTAGAACAGGTTTGTTGAGAGGATTAATAGATCTCTCAAGGTGATGACCTCTTGCATGTTGCATGCACGGTCACTTCCTCATAAGTTTTGGGATGAGGAACTTAACTATGTGTTGGCGCATGGTTGTAAGACCCTAGGTTCAAGTTATCTAACCAACAAAACCCTTCAAATACCGACCCTTTCGACATCACCTGCATGCAGGAGAAGTCTCACCCGAGGTATCTACTGGGACTGTAGGAACTAATTTTTTGCAAGTGTAAGGGGATGTGATGTGATCAAGAGATTCCTTATTAGTTTTTTACTTTGTGCACAATATTCAGTAATTATTAACCCTTGATTAGTTCATACATTCACTTACATGGCATTGTTGTAATGCAAGTTACCTTCTAACCCAATTATTGAGCCATTCATTCTTACTACGCAACATCATATCATAAAAAGAGCTATATCTAAGCATGCATAAACAAAAAATTCATGGACAATCACATCAGTAGACAATCAACACGAAATTTAATGTGGTTCACCCAACTCTGGGCTACGTCCACAATGGTTGGCTTTTTTATTATTCTTCTTTGTGCAGCTATCTCAAGCTTGTGCACTACACTACAATAGATACATCATGATCGGTCCCCATTCCACCTAGTCATTCTATCGTGCTAGCTTCTCTCTCTGCAAATATCCTTACATACCCAGACATAGACTCTCTTTTCTCTATTCTTCACCTCCTGAATCTACTTGATAGAACCCTCTCTTAGTACAGACTCCAGGATGGAGAACCCCTAATATGCTCGACCCATTAAATATTTATACATGAATTTAGGGCTCAAAACTCTATGAAAACTCATCATGAATCGTTACAACGCATGTTGACTAGCTGTTCGGACGCCCTTTTCCTGCTTTTGTGCCTGCATGCTACTTTTGCATGATGAACTGTTGTTCTTCCTGATTTTGCGTGTATCTCTACTTTTGCATGTCGAACTAATGTTCTTCCTTTTTGCATGGTTTATCTTTCTACTTTATTCTCCTTTCTTTATTCTTCTTTTCTACTAAGTATGATTTTATTGTGCACTCTGATCATGAATGTGCCTTTACCGTGCACCTTGCTCCTTCTTCCTCATATTTTTTTTGTTTCTTTGCATCTCCTCCATACTTAGGAATTTCCTCAAAAAATTGTCCCAAACTTCCTATCCAATAGGCCCCAAACACTCACCCGTGACTTGTCCCAAGCCACTTAGGTCTATTGCATCACGCTCTTCCATGCCTCCATCAACTTTTGGAGGGCCTCCTGGGCTGTCTGAACCTCTTTTTCCACTTCTTCTTCTTTCCCCAAAATTTCCTCTATGGCATGTGCATTCAAAGTAATGAGTTTTTCCTCAGTGTCATGTGCTACTTGATTTTTCATTCCCTACATAGTGGCCAACTTCCGTATTACCCCGAGTGATTCGTCCTATAAGGGTTCCAGTTTCTGCGCTATAATCTTCTATTTTGCCTTCATCTATTTTATTTCATTGTACAACTACCTGTTTGCCAGAATTGTTGTCATTCATTTAGTTGGTGGCAGAGAATTGATGCTCTCATTACCTTGTTGAGCCTTCTCCTGCACACTCCTTACCTTATCGTCAATCACCTTCAACTCTGGATTGATTGTGAGCTAGGTCCAAATATACATTCTTTCATCGCACATCCTCGTGCATTCCAGCTCCATACTATTAATGTTCACAACTGATATTATCATGATATTTACCCTTTTCTCCTTTTCTTCTGGTGGTGTCTCTGGTAATGTGCACGAGTGAAAGTATTCAATATTGGTGAAAAATCCCTTAATTAATTCACCAATTCTTGACACTTGTTCCTCCATTGTGGCCTCCACCACCATTGGCACTTCTGGAATTTCTTTATATAGTTTTTGGATGATAGTCTGTATCTGTTGTGCCATTTGTTCATCTTCGTCCTTCTCTTTTAGTAGTTTATTATACTTTTCCTCGGTCTCACTCTTCTCATTCAATGTTATTTACACTCTTTGTTCCACCTTGCTCTTCTCTTGTAGTGCAGTAGTATACTTTTTCTGTATTTATGCCTTCTCATCGGTTACCTTAATCAATTCATGGGATGTTGACTCTACGCGAAACTTTATCTCTTGCATAATACCAACCTACAATCTATGTAACACTACTATTTGCATCTGAGAGATGGTTAATTCCAAATGACTTAGTGGTCTCACTTGTTCCTACAGTTCCCACGTCTAGAACTCAACTGCATCTGTCACAATATTCAATACTCTGCGCCCGACTACTAACTCTATCAGGGATGAATTAGTAGCTTCTACTACTCCTGGAATGTTTATCATTTGGCCTACATTGGATTTTCTTTCTGGCACCATGATTACTATATCCAACTGTTGTTTCAAGGTAATCAACTAGTATTGTACCTTCTTTCTCAGCTCCTGCTAGAGCTACGACACCTATTGGACTACCTCCTTTGTGGCATCCCATACTTGGTAGCCAATTATATCAATGTCATCCTTGGTCAAGGTGTATTCGAGTGGTTCCTTATGTGCTTTATCCTTTTTACATGCAAGTCTTTTCCCCTTGTGTTTCCATTTATCTCCTACCTTGGGAATTGTCTATTGGGCAGGCTTTATTGATGGTCTTGTCTTCGGTGTGTTCCTTGTACCATTGCCTTGGTCATTTATCCCTTCCTCATTGTTATCTTGTTCTTCTTTCCCATCAGTGTGCTCCATTTGTTCCCCTATAACTTTCCAGTCTTCCTCCCAATTGTTTTCAATTAGGCACACATCATTCGATGTCAACTTGTAGCTCGTTGGAAACCACTAGTATGCATGGTCTTTCTTGGCTTGGATTTATATGTGATGCATCCTTGCTTTAAAATGTGCAATATCCTGGTAAGTCTTGACTGTATGGGTTGTGATGTGTGGTTTGTGCATTATGCTATGCCTAATGTCTTCTAGATAGACATAGAATGTGATAGTGTTCTCTAATTGTTTCCTCATGTTTTTCGTATGCCATAGATTCACATATCATGCAACTACACCTCCTTTGTGTGATGTTTTCAAAAACTAACAATCACTAAGTTCCTTCTAGCCAACTAGTGCAATTAGAATGAGAAGCCTAGCATAATGAAATTTCATGCCTTTCTCTTGGGATTTTTTGCAGTCTATCAAAAATTGATTTACCAAAAATGTGGCCCAATTCATTTGGACCCCTTCTGCGCATTTTTCTTCTGCTTCTATCACTGCGGTCAACACCTCATCCTTACGAAATTTTCTAATTAGTTTGCAGTCCAACACCCACATCGCAAATCACACACCATCATCATTTATGTTCATGACATCCAATCCTCATGACCCTCTGAATGTACTGAATTTGTCCTTCATAGCTTTTGATAGTGATTCGTCCCTCGACTTATTTACAAATAATGTTGTTGGATCCTCCCCTACTTTTGGAGACCCTGTTATCCACACAGTCAATTGTGTGTCAATGGACACCGATGGATCTAACCATAGAGTCCCTCTGTGAACACAGATCAACAATATTTTGATGCATGCACTTACTTATTGGTTTCTACCAAAATGTGGTATTTCTAACAGATTTAAAATTGTTGATTTCTGTAAGCAGTATTTCCCATGTCCTTGGTATTCTTTTGGTGCACAAGTATTTCTCTCGTGCTAGATCAAGGAATTTATGGACATCTGTTATGTCATGGTCTACAAACAACAAAGAAATGACCTTTCCTAGGATGTCCCCTTCAACCATGACACCATGTGGTATCTTTGGCATGGAAAACAAATAATTTTTGTCTACAAGTGTTACAAGGAAAATCTCTCTATGTCATGGGGTAAAACAAAACATACAAAATGACATGCATAAATCAACTTTAATTCCAAGTATTCGATATAAATGAAATTCCAATAAGACAAGGCCAAGAGCCTACCTCGTCCAGACGTTTGATAAAGGCCATTGTTGAGCACACAACTCAAAGCTTTATACCTGCAACTTGTCCTCAACAACCAAGGTATGAAAGCATATGGTGATAATATATAATGTTAGCATGTATATTAGCATAATCCATTAAAATACATGAAAAATACACCCATAGAATAATACTTTAAATATTTGCAAGATATCAATTAGACGAGAAAAGAGTATTTCTATAAAATAATGTTGGTTGTGGAGCCTGATTATCTTCATGATTTAGAGGTCCTTGCTTTCAACCGTGTTTATACCCCATGAAGTATTTGCACCGTATAAGTATGTACACTCTTCCACGTGGGGGAGTGCAGAGGGGGGGTACCCCTTTGCGGGGTCCAGGGGGGCTATTCCCCCGGCTGCTGGCAAGCGGGCCCCCAGCGGGGGTTTGGGGGTGAAGCCCCCGAAGCAAAAATTGCCTTGTAAAAGTATATTGTAATTTCATTGTAAATATGGACCGTTCATT
>SNQJ01S0035047.1:118012-132562 GCA_010110895.2 Picea sitchensis
GCTGTAGGTTGTATCTCTTCATTTGCTGGATAATAATAAAGGAAGGACCTGGCAATTTCTCTGGTGGACGTAGCCCACACTGGGTGAACCACGTAAATCTGTGTCTCTCTTGTATTGTGTGTCTTCTATGTTTTGTTTCTGAATTTGTTTTATTTTATTGCTCAACGGTCCTATTTTTCTAACAAATAAATCAGCAGAAGTATATAGGTGACAAACTTCTACAACGACACATATCGAAACTGAGAAACTAAGTCCCTCCAGTTGGGCCTCCACCACTTCAATCCTCCTCCAAAGGCAATATCATATAAAGGAGTTAATGAGATTCTCCATCACAAAGAAGGAATATCTTGGGGAATGAACAAAGAGTTCAGACTTTCAAGGACAAAGGGATGTAGACTTAATATGAAGTGAAATTTCTCTAGAGTGTCTTTTCTCTCAAAGTTGAATTGTTGAATCTCCTCAAGGCTTGGATATGGCTCAATTTATAGCCTTAAAATGGAACTAAAGGGATGATTTGGAGCATTTCCTGTATATGGAAGGTCAAGGATCATGGATCTTGTGACCTGGCATGGAAACCCAACATAATTTTTAATTTTGAGCACCAAACCTAATGTACATGGGATGTAGTGGAGAAACCTGTGTATACACTTATTGTGTAACTGATAGGCGTGTATATGTTGAAAAAATTGATTTTTGGATCTGGAAGGTACAAAAGGGGACTTCAAGTCTGCATAGGGAAATGGAAAGGCCATCCAAGAAAGTTGCATGGGGTGAGGAATTTTTTTTGTAACAAATGCCCCCTAATGTGTGAGGTAAGAGGAGTATCTGCAATGACCAAAATACATTATAATTCCTAGAAGTGGAGTAATGAAGACTCAGATGGAAGTGCTAGTTACCCATGAGAACATTACAATCCATAATGAATTTGTACACATGGATGCCAATCTGAATTACACTACAGATCCATGCAGAAATATATCAAATAGTTGTTCATGGCCATGTGTTGGTTTTTTTTTCTATTTTGTCAGTTATCTACTATGATCTTACCTTACTGTCATAGGTTGACCCAGGTTCAGATTTAACAAGATTCCAACAAAATCCCTCTAAAATTATCTACCCTCTTGGTAAACTAGAAGGCAACACAATACACAGGGTATACTGCGCAGTCTCGCTCGAGATAACTCTATGGGTGGCTGCAATACTCAGGTGTTTGCATCTTGGGAATGAGTGGAGATCTATGGTTCTACCTTGTGATATTTATTTATTTAGTCTAACCTCTTTATTAAAACAATCATTCTAATTCATGCATTTAGAGTATTAGATCTAACTATTTTCTTTATTCATTCATCTAGCATTCAATACTTAACAACAATAGAGACACATACATTCAATCACATAACACAAGTGTTACCATGGTTCACCCCCTCTCGGGATATGTCCACAAAGATCTGGCTCTTAAGCTCTTTATTATGTCTTAGAAATATGTCGCGTCGCGCGTGTTTACAGTCTTGGATCTTGCAATCACAACGGGCTCCCCAATCCCTGTGAGTCTGACTAGTTCGCACCAGGCTCCACAACCTGTGATCTAACCCTCGGGATCGAGTTTCTCACTCCTTCTCTATATTACCAGCATATGAAGTAGTACAGTTCTTACAAAACTTACAACTTCCGGACTCTCCCTCTGTCTTTCACTCTCTCTGGTCTCCGTCTGTCCTCTCTCTTTCCTTCGGTCCCCCCTTAGACCTCCTAAGTACTACTTATATATATTATTGGCTCATCAACCATTACAATACATTGCAAAAACCCTAACCCTAACATAATTAGGTCTCCCTTGTATGCGTGCCTTGTATGCTTCCCTCACACGTGCTGCTTTTCCTTCCAGATGTATTTTCTTCCCTTCGTTCTTCTCTCCCCAAAATGGGTCTGCGTCCACAGGCCCCCAACACTGACATGTAGCTCATCCTATCACTTCTTTGCAAAATAAGGGAACTAAATTTGAATGGACAGTCAAGTGTGAAAAGAATTTTAATCTGTTGAAGGAATTACTTATTAGTGCACTTGTGTTAAAGATTGCTGACCCAAATGAAAGTTTTGTGGTATGTACATACGCATGTAAGGAAGGACTTGGGGGAGTCCTCACACAAAATGGACATGTCATTGGATATGAGTCTAGAAAGATTAAGGAACATGAGAGGAACTATGCCACGCATGACTTGGAACTTGTTTCCATTGTCCATGCCTTGAGGATGTGGATGCATTATCCCATGGGGAAGAAATTTGAATTAAGGACAAACCACATTGGCCTGAAGTATCTTTTTGAACAACCGACCTTGAATGCTAGGCAAACAAGATGACTCAAATTTTTAAGTGAATATGACTTCGATATCAAGCATATCAAGGGAAAGGAGAATAAGGTTGTCTATGCACTTAGTAGAAGAGTGCATCTCATGCATGCTACTGTTGTCAGTATGCATCAGTTAGACTTGAAGAGAAAAAATTTAGATGGTCTTGTTACAGATCATCATTACCTACAGGTAAAGGAAAAATTGCAGCAAGGAGATGTACAACAGAAAATAAAGGAGTGCGAGATAAAGGAAGATGGATTACTCATGCATAAGAATAGAATCTATGTTCCTAGTTCTAGAGAACTGAGGAATTTGGTACTAAAGGAAATGCATGATGTTCCTTATGTTGGACATCCCGGTTACCAAAAAACAATTATAGCAGTAAGAAGCCAATTCTTTTGGCTGGGAATGAAGAAGGATGTTGTTGATTACATCGCTCGATGTATGGAATGTCAGAAGGTGAAGGCTGAGCATAGGCACCTAGCAGGTTTGTTGCAACCATTGCCAATCCCAGAGAAGAAATGGGAAGTGATCACCATGGATTTCATCACAGGATTACCCAAAGTGGATAAGAAACATGATTCAATCATGGTGGTGGTTGACAACTTAACAAAGGCTTCTTATTTTGTGCCTATGAAGACAACGCATACAATGGATAATATTGTAGAAATTTTCATGAAGGAAATTGATAGGTTGCATGGGATACCTAGGACAATCGTCTCAGACATGTAATATTTAAACCTATGAATTAAATAAATGCATATAGATTCTTAAGAAAAACAGAATTTAATTAATGGCTCATACACATAGTACACAGAGATTTATACTGAAAACCCTCAACTGGGGAAAACCTTTCTTATATTTGTTATGTCGAATTTCACCATTCACCATACAATATATACAATGTTTTTAGGTATTCCGTAGATACCAAAACCCTAATCCCTTAATCCAGGATTAATTTAGAAAACCGCTAAAAATAGAAAAAACTGCCCACACATAGAAAAAATAGCAAAAACTACTAGAGGGATCGTCAGACGCAGCTGTCGAATCTGATACACCCACACACACACATGCAAAGAATATAACATATACCCAACAAGACAGAGATACAAAGTTTACCTCCAATTTTTGGAGGGGATTGTTTAAAGGATTTGGCACAAATCTAAACTTTAGCACAACATATCATCCCTGGATAGATGGGAAAACAAAAAGAGTCAATCGAATAATTGAAGACATCCTGAGAATGTATGTGATGGATAAGTCATCTAAGTGGGAAGATTACTTACACTTGGTTGAGTCTGCATATAATAATGGGTATCAAGCTTCATTGAGAATGAGCCCATTTGAAGTCTTGTACGGTAGGAAATGTGATACTCCAGTAAGCTAGGACAACCCAGCAGATAGAGTGGTACTTGGGCTAGAGTTGCTTAAGGACATGGAAGACCAGGTGGGCAAGATCAAGCATAATTTAAAGGAAACTCAGGATAGACATAAATTTTATGTAGACAAGAACATGACAGCTAGAGACTTTAAAGTAGGGAGCATGTACTTTTGAAAGTGAAGCCCAAGAAGAGCTCCTTGAAATTGGGTAGTTGTACAAAGATGGAAGCCAGATTCTATGGTCCATTTGAAATATTGGACAGAATAGGGCCAGTTGCATACATGCTTGCATTGCCTGCTTCCATGAATGTGCATAATGTGTTTCATGTCTCTTTACTAAAGAAATATGTACATGATCCTAACCATGTTATTGATTGGCATTTGATTCAAGTAGAGATAGAGGGATMTTTTTAGGTTCAACCAATGCRGGTATTGGACAAAAAAGTCAAAATGCTCCAGAATCAAGTTATAGAGCTAGTAAAATTTCAGTGGACCTGCTATGGTCTTGAAGATGCTACCTGGGAGCATGAAGATGCCATGCGGGTAGAGTACCCRCAACTTTTTGAATAAATTTGAGATTTTGATCTCTATTTTGTATATGCACTGGGGACAACACCAAAATAAGGGGGAGGGGATGTAACACCCCAAGTTTTGGACCCCCATTTTAAATAATGTATTGTTACAACGTTGAGAGGCCAGAGTGCCCAAAGAATTATTAAAAGGCCAATGTGCCTAATACATGTAATGTTTTTTATCATTATTAATAATAAATACATCATTGGCTGCTAAACGAACAAGGACTAGAGTTATATGGGTCTATGATTCCACAAGAGAGGGGGATTGAGGGGCTAAGTGTTTATTCCTATTTTAATTACCCTTTTTGTCTAAGGGAGGGGATTGGTTATGTGAGCTTCTTGGGGAAGGCCAGAAGGTTCTTGATTCCCCATGAAGTTACTTAAACCCACCTTTGGTCTGATGGGGGTGTTCGAATGATGGCTTGTTCACTGATTTCATGTACGTTCATTCCTTTCCCTCATTCACTTTCATGCACCTACTTACCCATTCACTGACCCATCCTCATCCGCATCTTGGCTTGGGAAAGAGAACCGAACTGCTAAAGAATTAGCCATGGTATGGTGGGATATAGTGGTCGCTGGTGTGATCTAGTCGTGACCTGAGGCTTACATGTATGAGATGCGTTGGCCTGTGTCCAGCATTTCTCACAGTTGCGAGTCCTGAGAGTTCCAGCATTGAGATTCTGGACTAGTTGCATTGGAGCCCAAATAAGGAGAAGGATTTCCCGAGGGACTACGTGGCAGAGAAGGGTGGAGATTCATTCTCTCGGGTGGTGCAAGATAGGTAGAAGAGAGATGGGTAATTGGATTGCTGTGAGAGTTGGGAAGCCTGTGAGAGCTTGGGTGATGACTAGTTTGGGAAGCCAAGTATCACTTTGGAACCATCCTTATGGATTCATATCCCTGGCTCGGGGGTGACATTGTTGTTGAGATTTGGAACAGTAGTGTCTAGGGTTGGGTGGAACGTCCTTGGTCTGCAGCCAGTTGGTGTCATATTTCAAAAATATAAGTGTTCTCTGTTATGGTATCATTTACATGTATATGAATGTATTTCCGTTGTATATTTAATTATCATTTGATTGAATCTTTAGACTATGCATGCTTGTTGACTATTGTCATGCATGTCATTAAAGTATTTTCTTTTATGCATCCTTAAATTTTAAAAAGGTATCGGTAAGAGAAAGAAGTCCAAGGGCGGGCTTGAAGGTAGCGTACCCTGACCTGTGGGTGGTTGGGTATGTTACAACATTCCCCCTTAATGAAAACATCAAAATGGTGAATATAATGTTTTATCAAAACCATAGGCTCGAAAATGTTGATTCAGTGGAAATATTGGATGGACACCAAGATCCACTTGGATCATTCCTCCCACCTGAGGAAGAAATGGTCCCCATTGCATCAATTTCCATGGGGAGATGGGAAAACTTTTACTGAATCTGAACCTTGGTGAGCGACTTGCCTTGCTAAAGTTTGTACTTGGCATTATCCTTTTGAAGGATGTCATGGACATGTTATTGGAGGTGTTGGATTCATTCAACAAAATTGGTTTCATGATCTCCCTCGGTCTAAGTGTGGAAGGACTCTGTTGGTGAATATGCAACATGAAGAGCTATTTTTATGGGGGCTAATGGATGGAACCCAAAGCACACATGAAAAGGGTCATGGGAAATATAGCGGTGAAGAGCTATGTTATAACTATGATTAACATATGAAACCTTGTTTTGCACCAGCACAATTGGGATCCCACAAGCTAAGGAGCTCGGTCAAATGTGGCCCTTTTGGATGAGCTCATGAATTTGATGCTTCATTTCCTCATTTTCTGGAAGGGAGTGCATGTAGATTACACCATTGGGTAAGGGAGCACCATAAATCAATTCAATGAAATGATTGACTTGGCAATGTAGAGGCACCCTCATAGGTGAAGAAAAAATATCATTGTTCTCCTCTACATTCTTATCGACTTGATTCTATTGTATATAAAGGTCTTGGGATGAGGTTGTGGTGGTCGCAGTGACCTTTTGTTCACCTTTTGACTAGATCATGAAGAGGGAAAACTTTTTAGTCTGAGATATTACTTTGCATCACTATTTTTTTGAGTTCAATGAAATGGTAGAAGTCAGAAATACCTATGGTATCCTGTAGACATGACCCCCTAGAGTAATAATGACACTATTGGGCTGAGACTCATAAACAACATGATGTTTCCACATTTATGGTTGTCCTAAGAGAACATCACAGGATTCAAGTGGGGCAACATTGCATAATACCTGATCTTTGAAGGGATTGATGTTCTAGAACATGTGACATTTTTGGCGAATGCAGATGTCTTTTCCCCGACTCAAGCATCTAATGGTGTATAGTTGGGGGTGTGGTAGTTTTGAAAGATTCACTCTCTTGACGAAATCCATAGTTATCAAGTTCTTCTGGCTCTCACTGTCAACAATGAAATTTTGTAGTGGGATCCCATTCACCCACATCTCTTAATGGAAGAGGTTCTCTCCCTCCTCAAGCTCCCCTGACGCGTTCGGTTGGATATTTACAATTGCGATGGTAGTACTAGGTTCTGCATCGATGATCCGATTTCCTTGTTCCAAATAATATTCTGAGTCAGAGTCTGACTCCTTTTCTTTAATCACATCCAACAATGACTTTTTCGAGCAACATTCATCAGTCTTGTGCGAGGGGATTTTGTGGAACTCGCACCACTTTCTAGTTTCCTTCTTTGTCTTCCCATTACCCTTCTTTTCCTATGGCTGTTGGGCACTTTAATTGCCTAATTGAATAGAAAATAAAAGTGTTCAATATAAATTGTCAACCCAGGGAAGTCTGTTATTTCAAGATAATTGTGCACAGTCTATGCTAGATTATGAAAGCATCTCTAATCTAATTGTAGTAGGGAAGTTCTTAAAAAATAAAACATTATCACTAACAAAGTTGTGCTGATATAGCTGGCGTTCTACAGATTTGAAATCATAATTGCAATCTAAACTGATGAATGTATAAGAACCCTGGATTGCCTACTCTAATCTAACTTTCTAATTTAGTTTTGCAGGAAGAAGTTCTATACTATTTGCAGAAAGGAAATCTACTTATTGCAAGAAGGTACTTCACACTTTTATTTCTCGGAAACAAGATTTTAACCTAATGCAGAAAAAGGGAAAGCAGTTCTCCAGCAATGTTCAACAATCGATTTCTAATTCTCATGAGACAAGTTTATGTGCATCTAACAAGAAGGAACTAAACTATAACAATAGTTGTATTCTAGAAATGTCTAACAGTTAAATCATTCGCATTTAAAACAACTAATCTAGAATTGAAAACGGAGGGGAATCGATGAGGAAGGTGGGCCCTTTCCTTCTCACTGAATCCGCTCAAAGAAATAGGTTACAATTTGCTAAAGGAATTCAATCCCCTCTTTCATTTAATTGTCAAAAATGTTTGTGTACAATAAGCGTTACTTCTCTTTCTCCAGTAAAAAAAACTCCCTTTCATTACAAAAGCTCTGTTATTTAAAGTCAGAGTCATTCAGTAGAACATAAACATAACAGTCTTGAGAATCCCTAATTCTCCAGTTGTTCATTTGATATCATTAATACAAAATCTAGAACTCTCCTTGATCAACATCATGAGCCAACATATCTAATCAGCAGGTGTTGCAGTAGTTGTATAACAATAGGACTGGTGGTGTCTGTTGTAACAACTTCCAAGATTGATGGGCTTCTATTGCAGTAATCATGTAACAGCTTCCAGGATTGGTGGCATCTGTTGCAGTAGTCATGTAACAACTTCCAAGATTGGCGCATAGCTGTAACAACAGGGAGTTTCTCGAAGTGGGCTATTCTAAGCATTTTGATCATTAGTTAAATCATTTCATGGGTAAAATATGTGAACGTTACCAATCAATCATGCTAAGTAAATGAAAATATAAAAGCAAGATGAATAGTTCATACCTTGGGGAAAAGGGTCTTAGTACTCATTATAATAGTCATTTAGCTTAGGAATGAGAAGGTTGAATGGGCAAAAGATGTAGTGAAAAAGGGACATTTCTGGGTCCTAATAACGGCTTGGACTAGTTGTACTGAGGTTGGATTTCCTTTCTTTGTCCATTTTTTTGTGAGTTAGAGCATCCTTTACCATACTTTTGTTGTTGTGAATTTGCAAATCTAAATTCCTTCTTATTCCATTGCTTAAATTTTTCCTTGATTTTGATAACATATTGATAAGCATCTCCCAGTGAAGAGATTTCCAAGAAATCCATCTATGTTTGGATGTATCTGTGTATGCCACTATGGTACTTAAGAACTAGGTTTCTCTTATAATATTGAATACCCAACTTTGAGAACATGGTATGGAAGATGTTGGTTACTCTGGCATCGTTTGGTCTCTCTCCTGACGTAGAGTCGTCCATCTCATATCCTATTCATCATAGCTTCCAACAAGGTAGAACTCCTCCTCGAGGTAATCCACAAAGGTTTCCCAGGTGGGTTCTCTCTCGAACGTCATAGATTCATCTATGGTGTGCCCCTCCTAGTAACCTTTCTGCCAAGATTTGACATGGGGAAGGGATTTAAGGAGCATGAAGGTGATATTTTAGCCATCGATTTTTTTTGGGAAAAAATAATAATCTTCTAGTAGATTCAACCATTTCTCTAGACCATTTTCATCTATATAGCCTTCAAATAAGGGGATATAAAAATTAAATTGTACCTTGAAGGGCGTCACGCCTCCAAAATGGTTGCTTGTCGAAGATGCCTCAACTGCCATTAGTAGTCGTCGAAGGATCTGAGTGAAGTTTTCCATCATCTCATTCCTTTGTCATGTGAGGTATTCCTTAAGAAATGTCTTGAAAGGATCTCCTACTCTGTCATCTCCCTTTTCTTCTACCATGGGATGTCACTTGGGCTGGCGACATCAATTGTCCCTAAGTGAAACTAGCTTGAGACCCAAATCTTTTGTTAGAGACCTAACCTCCCTAACCCCTCACATAGGTAGAATAATATATTTCCATGTAATAAAGACCAATATTAATAAGGCCTAGCAATAAGGATGAATAAGTCAAATGCAAGAAGACCTAATAGAAACTTTCTCTTCTAGAAGGATCTTCCTCGAGATTGTTCTTTTGGATAGACATATTTAGTATAAATAGGAGTTGTTAGGGACCTAACCTACCTAACCCCTTAAGTGGGTAGAATAATATATTTCCATGTAATAAAGGTCAATATTAATAAGGCCTAGCAATAAGGAGGAATAAGTCAAATGTAAGAAGACCTAATAAAAGCTTCCACTTCTAGAAGGATCTTCCTCTAGATTGTTCTTTTGGATAGATAGATTTAGTATAAATAGGAATAGAGGGTGTGAGAATTTTTGTCTTGGATATTATTGTAATAGAGCTATGCTCTGCTAGAGGTTTCCCCCTCGAAAAGGCAAGTGAACATTTCTCTTAGTAATCAGAGTGCTCTTTATGGTGTTATTTTGGTATTATTCTGTTATTATTGTGGTATCGTTCTGGTTATATCATTACTTCTCTTCCGTTTCTAGCTAATTATTTTTGTTCTACATACTGATTTATATCTGGAATATTACAAGTGGTATCAGAGCACCTTCCTTGGCAGAAAATTGTGGGTTAAATTTTTTCAGGGCAGAGATGTATTCTGGCGTCATTAAGCTACATAGATATGTCGTTACACGCATAAACCCATGGTCAAAGATTTATACACACAGGAAATACAAGTGGTACTTAAGCACACATTTGTTGGCCACCCTTGTAACCATTTTTGGTACCCCTTCGAGTGGTATCACATCATACAACATCTGTATACGGATTGACCTATATCTCTTGAAGCCCTCCATAGATAAACCGATTAGTCGCCTAACTGCTATAGTGCCATTGGGAAAAACACTCAATAAGATACTCTCTAGTACCTGGGTAGAGAGGTAGTATGGCTAAGGGCACGGTCTAGCCTCCTTTGTTGGTTCCCTGAGATATTGGATCGAGTACTACTGTTGGACCCCGCACGTATATCAAAGAGCTATAGCACAGGGAAAACCCTTGTCTATAGAACCCTTCAATAACCGAACCCTTGGGAAGAAACATAAATAGAACCAACAAGATCTATTTTCATTCTACGATGTCTTTTACATTCTGGTTGTGAAATTACTACACATTTCTTCCTGTTAAGAATTTGGGCATTTTGTCACTACAGTATTCTTCAGGATGGAGTATAACTCCGCAGGAGTAAAAAAAATTAAAAAACTCTTCCCCTCTCCAAATGGCCACCACTCGCAACCAAGAACTCCAAGCATCCATCAATCAATCCCATGTCTCCATCAAACATCTCACATCTCAGATGGATTCTACCCATTCCTACATTGACAAATTAGAGCACAAATTTAACAACATGGAAGCCAACCTCACAACCCAATTTACCTGCCTCCAGTCTGTTGTCAATCAATTATTGAACCGCCCTACAGGTCCTTCATCATCAAACCAACCTGATGTTGTTTATTCCTCTTAGTCTCCGCATTTTCAATCCAACTCCTTTCATCATGAACCACGTCTTCCCTGCGTAGAGGTCAATAAATTTGATGGCTTTGATCCTACGGGTTGGGTCACTCAAATGGAGCATTATTTTTCTCTGCACGGTATTATTGATGAGTTGGCCAAACTTCGCTATCTTGTACTCTATCTAGATCCTGAACAATGGAAATTGTGGAAATGGAAAAAAAATTCACATCAGGGGTATATTGCTTGGACCTAGTTTGTTGTTGAGCTCTATGCCCACTTTGATATTGATACCCACTATCTTGGTCGTTTGACCAAGTTGAAATAGTTAGGCGCAGTGGAAGACTTCATCACTGCTTTTGAGCATTTTTCCTTTTGAACATAGGGCATATCATATGCGTTCTTCCATGAATGCTTTATCAGTGGTCTCAAGGATGAAATCTGATCCCAGGTTCTCATGGCTCGCCCTCCAACTTGGTTGGAAGCTACTCAATGTGCTAAAGAGGCCCAACAAGTTTTTTTTTCCCAGAACAAAAAGCCCCCTTTTGTTCCTCACCCTTGACACACTAATCCTAACCCCCCTATCACTCCCCTCAAGGTCCATAAACTAACTAGGGCTGAAATGGTTGAACGCCAATTGAAGGGTCTTTTCTATAATTGTTATGAAAAACAATTTCTGGGGCACAAGTGTAAGGAACAAAAACTATTTATGGAAATTTCTGAAGATGTTCTTGAAGAGGATGTGATAGTTCCCCTTGTTGAAGAACCCTCCCTTCTCGATGCCACCCAGGAGCCTGCTGACCCACCTGAAGTTGACCCACTTATTTCCTTGCATGCCCTTACTGGATTCTTGGCCCCACCAATTCTCAAGATCATTAGATACATTAAGCACAGGAAGGTCATCATCCTTGTTGACAGTGGTAGCACCCACAATTTTATTCATCCTCGCATTTCCCAAGAAACCAATTGCTATATTTGTGTTGTCAATAATTTTCAAATCATGATAGCCAATGGTGGGTCTATGAAATGTGGTGGGTCTATGAAATGTGGTGGGCCTTGTGAAAATGTATGTCTTCAAATTGGACATTACCAACTAAAATATCATGTGCTAGGTGTTGAATGGTTACGCACTTTGGGTCCCATTCTTATGGATTTTAAGGAATTAACCATGCAATTCCAACAGGAAGGACAAAGGTATCAATTCCAAGGTATCATATTTGGTTCTCCTAATATCATTAGTTCCCATCGTATGGAAAATCTCCTCAAGAAAGGCCACTCCAATATCATTGCTAAATTCCATTCTATTCAAGTCGTTGTGACACCCTCTATGCATCTTGACCTCCAAGCTATCCTTTCCACACATCAAGCTATTTTTTCCACCCCTTAGGGACTTCCTCCTTCTCATGGTGTTCATGATCATTCCATTCCCCTTGTTCCTGTCAATCTTCCTCCCAATGTTCTCCCTTATCGTCACCCCTTTTCCAAAAAGAATGAAATTGAGAAAATAGTGCAGGAATTGCTCCAAGCAGGTGTTATCTGCCCCAATACTAGTCGTTATTCTTCCCTTGTGGTCATGGTACTTAATAAAGAAGGTACTTGGCGCATGTGTCCTGACTTTCGTGACTTCAATAAGCTCACCATCAAGGAAAAGTTCCCCATTCCTATCATTGATGGTATCCTAGATGAGCTAAGTGGTGCTCAATACTTCACTAAACTTGATTTGCATTATGGATATCACCATATACGTATGAAAGAAGATGACATACCCAAGACTTCCTTTTGAACTCATGAGAGTCACTATGAGTTTTTTTTCATGCCCTTTGTTCTATGTAATGCCCCCTCCACCTTCCAAATCCTCATGAATCATGTCTTCTGTCCTTTTCTTCGTCATTTTGTCTTAGTTTTCTTTGATGATATTCTCATCTATAGTAAAACTTGGCAATCTCATCTTTCCCATGTGGATCAAATTCTCCATCTACTCCCGCAACACCAACTTTTCCTCAAATGATATAATGTGCCATTGGAGCCTTAGAAGTAGAGTACTTGGGTCATATTGTTGGAAAGGTTGGTGTCCAAGTGGATCCTAAAATATCGCATATGATCCAACAATTGAAAGCCAACTCTCCAGTTTCCCCAGGGTACTCTTGGCACAACAATGAACTTCGCTACAAAGGTCATTTATATTTAAGTAAACAATCACAACTTAAATCCACGGTGATTTATGAGCTTCATGCTACTCCCACAGCTAGGCATTCAGGGTTTACCAAAACCTATGACTGGGTCAAACATTATTTTTTATGGGATGGTATGAAAAAGGACATTTGCACTTTTGTAGAAGAATATGATGTTTTTCAATGCAACAAAGGTGAAACCATCAAACCTCCTGGCACACTCTGACCACTTCCGATTCCACCCACTATTTGGAGGGACATCTCTTTGGATTTTATTGTGGGATTACCTAAATCAGGAAATAAGTCCGTCATCATGGTGGTTGTGGATCATCTTTCCAAGTATGTTCATTTCTATTCTCTTCAACACCCATTTACCGCATAAATTGTGGCTCAATTTTTCATGGATCATATCTTCAATATTCATGCCATTCCTCATTCTATTGTTTCTGATCGAGATCCAACTTTCACCAGCAATTTTTGACAAGAATTGTTCAGACTCCAGGGCACCCAATTGCATCTCCGCACTGCCTATCATCCTCAGACTGATGGTCAAATTGAAGTCATCAATAAGTGTTTGGAGACTTATTTGCGGTGTTTTTCCTCTGAAAGGAAAAATCAATGGGCTCAATGGTTACCATTAGCTGAATGGTGGTACAACACTTCTTACCATAGAACTACTCGCATGAGTCCTTTTGAAGCAGTATATGGCCAAAATCCACCTTCAGTTCTCTCCTACATGCCAGGTGTATCGAAGGTCCAGGCAGTTGACCAAACACTTATAGTTTGCAAGCCTATTCTCCATACCCTCAAAGAGAATTTTGTCATGGATCAGAATCGCATGAAGTAACAAGATGATCAAGGTCACTCAGAATGACAATTTTCTGAAGGAGACCAGGTATTTTTTCGGCTACAACCTTATAAGAAAACTTCACTCAAGGCCGAACATTGTCAGAAACTGGCACCCAAATTTTATGGTCCTTATACATTTCTCAAGCACGTTGAACAGGTGGCCTATCAGTTAGCTTTACCCAATCATTCTAAGATCCATCTTGTTTTTCATGTCTCTTCCTTAAAGAAGGTGAATGAAACTAAGTGCCAAACTCAAACCAACCTTCCCGAGTTGGATGAAGAAGGATCCAACTATTTACAACCACAAGCAGTTTTTAACCAGTGAGAGTGTCTTCTTCGTTAGCGTACTATCAAGGAAGTGTTAGTTCAGTGGAAAGATACAACTCTAGCAGATGCCACCTGGGAGCCTGCTAACATTCTGTTATCAGACTAATCGGTAGGTGTGGACACTAACTGATCTCCCTAGATCCACCTAGATCTAGAACAAAACATACCAGAACATGATGCTTTCCGTAAGTTTTAGATATTGGATTCACTAACTAAAGAGGGATGAGTGACATACCATTTAAATGTCACTTCCTCTCGCCATCGCCATCCTAGCTCCATTTCAACGCTCATACAATGATGAACCTTTAAAAGAACACAACCAACCAAAGTGATAGCAATAGCATAAACTCAATATAAACCTATGTATGTGATCAAGGAATCATACAATAAAACACAACAAG
>SNQJ01S0035048.1:9156-19620 GCA_010110895.2 Picea sitchensis
ACACATACATCCTTGGATTGGGATTTGTGAGAAGCAGGGTTGATCATTGTGTATATTCCAAGCAGGTTGGTAATCACTTCATTTATGTAGTGTTGTATGTTGATGACATATTGTTGGTAGGAAATAACATGGATTCTATCAAGGAGGTGAAATCACAACTATCCTCCAAATTTGACATGAAGGATCTCGGTGCTGCTAACTTCATTCTAGGAATGGATATTAAAAGAGATCATGCAAACATGAAACTCTAGTTGAATTAGAGAAAATATGTTGAGACAATATTGTAGAGGTTTAATATACATGGAAGTAAAACGGTCAAGGTTCCTATTCCGATAGGTATAAAGTTATCTGCAGATCAGTGTCCCAAGACATAGGAAGAAGAAGAGGACATGTCCCATGTTCTATATGCCAGTGCAGTTGGAAGTTTGATGTATGCAATGGTATGTACTAGACTGGACATTGCACATGCAGTGGGAGTTTTGAGAAGGTATATGTCAAAACTAGAGAATGAGCATTGGACAACAGTAAAGAGGGTCTTTAGGTATTTGCGTGGCACTACCAATTATGGATTGTGATACCAAGGAAGACTAGGATTGGACAGAGTGGTGGACATACATGGGTTTGTTGATGCGGGATGGGATGGAGATATAGATCACAGAAGATCCACAAGTGGTCATGTGTTTAACATATTTGGAGGAGAAATCAGTTGGATGAGCAAAATATAGGCTGTAGTGGCACTGTCAACTATAGAAGATGAATACATGGGAGCCACTCATGCAAGAAAGGAAGCAATATGGTTATAGAGATTGTGTTTAGGTATTGGGTTGTTACAAAAATCAGCGAGATTAGAGTGTGACAGTGAGAGTGAAATATTCCTAGCAAAGAACCCTGCTTATCATTCGAAGAAAAATCATATTGATGCTCAATATCACTTTGTGAGAGACATGGTTGAAGAAAAGAAGGTGTTGATGGAAAAGGTTGACACTTTGACAAATGTTGCAGATTCATTGACAAAGTTTGTGAGCATAGAGGATTTCTCCTGCTATAAAGTAAAAATGGGAATTGTTTCCCTGGATTGTTGACTATGTAATCTTGTGAACCCCTGTATGCAAATAAAACAACAAGTGGGAGAATGTTGGGTATGTGTTATATTCTTTGGATGTGTGTGTGTAGGCACGTCAGATTTGACAACTGTGTCTGATAATCCCAACTTCCTTTTCTCTTTGTGTCATGTGTGTTAGGTGCTTTCTTGGGGGGTCCCAGGGGGGCCAGGTTCCCCCTCGGTTACGCTCAATGTTTGTCTCTCGGCGGTAGCCTAGAGACGACAGGGTTCAGGACAGCGCCCCAAAAAATATTTTTGGGTGGTTTTTTCTATTTTTAGCGGTTTTCTAAATTAATCCTGGATTAATGGATTAGGGTTTTGGTAGCTACAGAATACCTAAAACATTGTATATATTGTATGGTGAATGGTTAAATTAATACAATGAAGATTCTAAAGGTGCGGCACCAAGGAAGGTTGGTTTTCTCCTGGTTAAGGGTTTCCAATGTAAGTCTCTATGTACTATGTGTATGAGTCATTGATTAATTTTTTTTTTTCTTAAGAATCTGTATGCATTGATTTACTTCATAGGTTTATAACTTACAGTCTAGATCCTCATGGAAATAAGTATTGCAAATACCAAATTGTGTCGAATATGACCTGTCGAGTCGGTTGCCTGACAGTGGATCGATAACTAGCGGTCATTTACCCATTATTGTGGGACTCGTCCCCACATTAAATCTTGATCCACTTACCGGTCATGAAGTGACGCGGGACATAGATACAAGGACACTCAGAAATTTCCTTGACCATTATATCTACGTCAAGTTCAATCCAACATTGATCACTTCAGGAGAACAAAAGTGTTGCACCTTCAAAAATTTTGAATGCCGAATATACAAAGCAATGTGGATTGTTGATCTTCGGATCCTTTAGGATCCTCCTTATCTGTCAATCTAGAGCCTCCATTGAGAACCCCTCTTAACCGTCCATCAACCAGGACATGTGTTCAAGGATCAAGTATATTTGGGAGGTTTTGACCTATTGGTGAATGTGCACTTCACTGAAGTGCCAAAGGCCAGATTCCATCTCATCCATCCATCGTTAAGGACACATGGTGCTAGATCCTATAGTTCGGGGACTTGGAACTCTGGAGGAACTTGTCCAAGAGTATTCAAAGTGTGACGAATCCCAAAGTCGCAAATGATGGAGTAAATCTCAGCCTTTGACAGGTAGGGGATGTGTGGTGCCATATCCTATATTTTGGAGACATGACACTCCGGGGGATTTGAGATGTGGTGTGTTGATAAGCTTTGAAGATGAAGTGACAAGAGTAGACGATCCGAGGATGCTTCGAGAATTTTCTTGACTGTCATATCTAGGCTATGTTCAATCCAATGTTGACCAAATCCAAAGGTAAAGAGGAGTTTTCATCACAAAAATCCCAAACACAGAAGTTACGAATCAACGTGAGCCATATATTGATGGATATATGTGGACACACCTTGACCGTGAGATCTGAGGTATGTTTGAAGTTTGTCAGTCTGGTATGATGTGGCAAGATAGCGTCACCAAGGTGACATGGATCCACGGTCGATGAGCCACATATTACCTTGATTTTTTAAAATCATAGACTCTATATGCTTATTAGAGCATGATACGTGACACCCCTAATGAGGACACGTGACACCCCTGGCCCTCGTCGCGTGTCCTCTTCTGATTCATGCTTGCCTAGCCAATGTGGTTGGTGATGCGACCAAGACTCCGGGATCTTAGGACTATGGAAGAGTTGGGGGTGTAGAATCATGGAAAGGCCCGAAGGCCGAAGCCACATGGCAGGCTCATGAGAGTTTGGAAGATAGGAGCTCTGGAAGAGCTGGGGTGTAGTGTTGTAGAAAAGGTTTGAAGGTCGAAACCATGTGGTAGGATCAGAGGAATTTGAGAGTTCAAAACTCCGAGAGACTTGAGATGTTAGAAAGTATGCTCCAAAAGGGCCGAAGGCCGGAGCTACATTGCATCATTTCAGAAGTCCAAGAGTTCAGGACTTTGAAGGACATGCATGCATAAGAGAAAAGGGGTGTTCAATGTCAAAGCACTGAATGCCAAATTTTCCTCTAGTTGGTGTTTTAGATGAGGATTAAGTCACATCATTGGTTTGAGTGTGGAGGGAATTCCACCATTGATGTAGGAACTTGGAGATGATATGTGTGAGGTGGATCGACATGGGCACCACATGGCCTTTGACTAATGAGGTTCACATATCTTTAGAAGGGAATAACTAACGAACTAGAGCTCGGGTTGGAGTGTTGTGACAGTTGTTGGAAATCTATTGACGAGTAGAAGAGGTTGAAGACCTTGGAAAAAGGATTCAATATGTTTAAGGAAAGTGAAATTATGACGCCCCAACCCTTAAAGGAGTATTTAAGGGTTGGGTGTCTTACAATAGTGAATGGGGTCAATGTTGAAATTTCTTCATTTTGTGCATGTATGTATCGAAATTTGACATGGTTAGAATAGACACATGCATTGATGGTATGGGAGGGTTTCAAGACTCAAGGATTTCTGATGTCCCCACATAATATTTGAGATCGTCCATTTTTTCATCAACATTCATAATGAATGTCTCATTTTCATCATTTTTTATTTCCATCTGTACAATGTTTGTTGGAACTCTCTTGAAATGTCATGGAACTTCCAATTCACCCACCACAAATTTCATGCACTAACCCCACATAGTGAGTAGTGAATGGGGCCAACTTTGAAATTTATTCAATATGTTCATGTTTGTGTCAACATTTGACATGGTTATACTAGACACATTCCTTGACGGTGTGGGATGGTTTCAAGACTCAAGGATGTATGCTGTGTCCTCATAATCTTTAAGATCGTCCACATTTTCATCAACGTTCATCATGCATGTCTCATTGTCATCATTGATAATTCCCTTCTATAGAATTTTTGTCGGAACTATCTTGAAATTTGACATGGAACTTCCAATACACCCATCACAAATTTCTTCCACTGAAACCACATAGTGAGTAGTGAATGGGGCCAACCTTGAAAATATTTCAATCTATTCTCATATGTGTTGAAATTTGACATGGTTAGACTAGATAGTTTCCTTGATGGTATGGGAGGGTTTCAAGACTGTCCATACCATCAAGACTGTCCATGCTTTCATCAACGTTCAATATAATGGATGTCTCATTGTCATCATTCGTTATTTCCATCTATAAAATCTTTGTCGGAACTCTCTTGAAATGTCATGGCACTTCCAATACACCCATCACCAATGCCATCTTGCGTTGACCTCACACAGTGAGAAGTGAATGGGGCCAACATTGAAATTTCTTCAAACTATGCATGTATGAGTTGAAATTAGACATGGTTAGACTAGATACATGCCTTGACAGTATGGGAGGGTTTCAATACTCAAAGATGTCTGATGTCCTCACAAAATATTTGAGATCATCCATGTTTGCATCAACGTTCATAATGGATGTCTCATTGTCATCATTCATCATTTCCATATGTAGAATATTTGTTGGAACTCTCTTGAAATGTCATGGAACTTCCAATTCACCCACCACAAATGTCATGCATCAACCCCACATAGTGAGCAGTGCATAGGGCCAACGTTGAAATTTATTCAATATGTTCATATATGCATCAAAATTTGACATGGTTATACTAGACACATTCCTTGATAGTATGGGAGGGTTTCAAGACTCATGTATGTACAATGTCCCCACATAATATTTTAGATCATCTCCATTTGCATCAATTTTCATCATGCACGTCTCATTGTCAATGTTTGATCCAGATTAGTTTCGGCACGAAATGAGAGAGGAGATATAATAAAGCAATACACAGAGACATATCATATATCCAATAATATAACATAAATGTATCATAGATGAAACCATAAACATAGAGATACATTAATACACAATTTTCTATTAATGAGCGAAAATGTACAAAGACTGTAAAAATACAGAGTGAAAGACTCGCTAGAATGGTGGCAGCTTATCTCTGAGAAGAGATGTGTCTGCTACTCTCATTCACAACAAGATGATTTTACAATGAGGCTCCAAAGCCCTTTTTAGCATAAATAAAATCCAAAACTCTAACCCCGAAAGATGAAAATCCAATAGTTTTGTGGACCGTGTTTTGGGTAGTTTGGTGTATCAACTTCCCGGGGGCATAACTTTGGCATAAGATCTCCATTTGGGGTGCATGATAGCTCATTGGAAATGTATCGTCGAGGATATTCATTTAGGGGGCTCAATTAGAGACTTTTTATATGATTGAGAATATCCCAAAAAGCCTTCATCTAGGCCCTCAAAATGGCCTTGAATGTTACAAACTGCTAAAAATAATAAATTACCAAAATTACCATAAAAATGTTTTGAGCTAGTTGGAAAAGGTGAGTGGAAAATGATATCCACCTAGATAAATCCTTCCTCCCTATAAGCAATGGTCTCCATTGCGTTGAGCGCCCCGGGGAGAAGGAAAACAGTTTGTTGAATCTGCATCTTGATGAGCTGCTTGCCTTGTTGGAGAAGTTGCGTTGCTTAGCTTGTTGAAGGTTGTCACGAACATGTGGATGGAAGGGTTGGACATTTTTAACCAGTATGGATACATAAGATGCCTGTGTGCAGAAGGAATCTTTACACTTTTCTTCAATCTTGTCTACCTGCTTCTGTTGGATAAAAGGTGCTTGGGTCGAGGATGTAGTGGTTGCAGTATCCTTCTATTCACCCTTTGAACAGATTGTGAAGAAGCTGATTTTTGTAGTATGAGATACTACCTTGCAACACTATTTAGGTGGAATAGTAGTCGGAACTACCTCTGGTATTCTGTAGAGATGACCTCCCATAGAAACAATGACGCTGCGAGGTCGAGACTCATAAACAACATGGTGCTTCCACATATATGGTTGTCCCAAGAGAACATCACAAACATCCAGTGGGGAAACATCACATAATACCTCATCCTTGAAGGGTTGGATGCCATATAACAATCAAAACTATTGGCTGACACAAATATCCCATCCCTGGCTAAGCCACCCAATGTTGTATGGTTGTGGGTGTGGTGTTATCGACAATCCCAACTGTTTGATGACATCTACTAAGATGAGGTTCTTCTAGCTTCTGCTATCAACAATAAAATGCAATGGGGTCCCCTTCACCCACATCTGTGAATGAAAAAGGTGCTCCCCCTCTTCAGGATCTGTTGGCTCTTCTGGTTGAATTTTTTCGGCCGCGACAATAGAAGTGGGGTATGCGTCGATGATCTTTCTTTTACCAGTATTTTCAAAATCAGATTCAGAATCATGGTTTGACTCCTTGTCTTTGATCTCAACCACCAATGATTGTTTTGAGCAAAATTCCTCGATATTGTGCCAGGCGAATTTTTGGAAATCACACCATTTTCCAGTGTCCTTCTTTGTCTTCCCATGACCCAAACTCCATTTGTTACGGTGTGGAAATCATACTGTTTGTATGGTGTGATTTTTTGGAAATCACACTATTTTCCAGTGTCCTTCTTATCTCTAAGAAGAGATGTGTCTGTTATTCACATTTGCAAGAAAATGATTTTACAATGTGGCTCCAAAGGCATTTTTATCATAAATAAAATCCAAAAACCTAACCCCGAAGATGAAAATCCAATAATTTTTTGGACCCTATTTTGGGCAATTTGGTGTATCAACTTTCCGGGGGCATAACTTTGGCATACGATCTTCATTTGGGGTGCACGATAGCTCGTTGGAAAGGTATCGTCGAGGAGATTCATTTAGGGGGCTCAATCAGAGACTTTGAATATGATTGAAAATGTTGATCCCAAAAAACCTTCATTTAGGCCCTCAAAATGGCCCCAGAAGTTAAAAACTGCTAAAGATAGTAAATTACCAAAATTGCTAGAAAATTGTTTTGAGCCAGCTGGAAAAGGTAGGTGGCCACCAATATCCACCTGGATCAATGTTTGGCTTTCCCTTCCATATAATATTTGTCAGAACTATCTTGAAATTTTACATGGAACTTCAAATACACCCATCACAAATTTCTTCCACCGACCCCGCACAGTGAGCAGTGAATGGGGAAAACGTTGAAATGTTTTCAATTTGTGCCTGTATGTGTTGAAATTTGACATGGTTATACTAGATATTTTTCTTGAATGTATGGGAGGTTTTCAAGACTTAAGGATGTTTTATGTCCCAACATAATATTTGAGATCATCCATGTTTTCATCAACGTTAAATATAATGGATGTCTCATTGTCATCATTCATCATTTCCATATATAGAATCTTTGTTGGAACTCTCTTGAAATGTCATGGCACTTCCAATACACCCATCACAAATGTCATCTTGCATCGACCTCGCACAATGAGCAGTGAATGGGGCGAACATTGAAATTTCTTCAAACTATTCATGTATGTGTTGAAATTCGACATGGTTAGACTAGACACATGCCTTGACGGTATGGGAGGGTTTCAAGACTCAAGGATGTCTAATGTCCCCAAATAATCTTTGAGATCGTCCATGTTTGCATCAACGTTCATAATGGATGTCTCATTTTCATAATCCGGTGTTTCCATCTATAGAATCTTTGTTGGAACTCTCTTGAAATGTCATGGAACTTCCAATTCACCCACCACAAATGTCATGCACCAACCCCGCATAGTGAGCAGTGAATGGGGACAACGTTGAAATTTCTTCAATATGTGTCTATTTGCGTCGAAATTTGACATGGTTAGACTAGACACATGCATTGACAATATGGGAGGGTTTCAAGACTCAAGGATGTATATTGATGTCCCCAAATAATCTTTGAGATCATCCACATTTTCATGGACGTTCATCATGAAAGTCTCATTGTCATCATTCGTCATTTTCTTCTATAGAATCGTTGTTAGAACTATCTTGAAATTTGACATGGAACTTCCAATACACAAATCACAAATTTATTCCACCTAACCCGCACAGTGAGAAGTGAGTGGGGCCAACATTGAAATATTTTCAATCTGTGTCTATATGCATTGAAATTCGACATGGTTATATTAGACACATGCCTTGATAGTATGGGAAGGTTTCAAGACTTAAGGATTTTTTATGTCCCAGCATAATATTTGAGATCATCTATGTTTGCATCAACATTCAATATAATGGATTTCTCATTTCCATCATTCGTCATTTCCATCTATAGATTTTTTTTCGGAAATGTCTTGAAATGTCATGGCACTTCCAATGCACCCATCAAATATGTCATCTTACATCGACCTCACACAGTGAGAAGTGAATGGGGCCAACGTTGAAATTTCTTCAAACTTTTCCTGTATGCGTCGAAATTAGACATGATTAGACTAGACACATGCCTTGACGATATGAGATGGTTTTCAAGACTCAAGGAGGCTTTCGAAATTCCAAATTTGCATCAACGTTCATCAAAAACGTCTCATTGTCAATGTTCGTAATTCCCTTCTATAGAATCATTTTCGGAACTATATTGAAGTTTGACATGGAACTTTCAATACACCCATCACAAATGTCATGCATTGACCCCACATAGTGAGTAGTGAATTGGACCAACGTTCAAATTTCTTCAACATGTGCTTGTATGATTCGAAATTTGACATGGTTAGATTAGACACATGCCTTGACGGTATGGGAGGGTTTCAAGACTTAAGGATGTATATTGATGTCCCACATAATATTTGAGATCATCCACAATTTCATGAACATTCACCATGCACGTCTCATTGTAATCATTCGCCATTCCCTTATATAGAATCATTGTCGAAACTACCTTGAAATTTGACATCAAACTTCCAATGCACCCATCACAAATGTCATGCACTGACCCCACATAGTGAGCAGTGAATGTGGCCAACGTTGAAATTTCTTCAATTTGTGCTTGTATGTGTCAAAATTTGACATGGTTAGATTATACACATGCCTTAATGGTATGGGAGGGTTTCAATACTTAAGTGTGTCTGATTTCCCCACATAATCTTCGAGATCATCCATGTTTGCATCAATGTTCATTGTCATCATTCGTCATTCCCTTCTATAAAATCTTTGTCGGAACTCTCTTTAAATGTGTTGGAACTTCCAACATGCCCATCACCAATGTCATCCACCGACCTCGCAAAGTGAGCAGTGAATGGGGTCAATGTTGAATCTTCTTCAAAATGTGACTGTATGCGTTGTGATTTTACATGTTTACACTAGGCGCATGCCTGGACAGTATGGGAGGTTTTTAAGAATTAGGGACATCATTCTCTTCATCATTTCCATCATCATGGTTTTCATTTCCATCATCATCATCGTATTCATCATGACCCAATTTATCCATCCATGCCAACAAAGATCAAACCTGACATACCCATCTTTACAACGAAACTTAATGATTAATAAACCATGATTCTATTAAGTTGAGACAACCCAAAAGAATTTGATAAGGTCCAACATGAAATTGGTTTAATTGTTAATGGGTTAGGTATTATATCGGGTGAAGGGCTTAATGACATCAATTGACCCTACATGGTCACCAGTGAATGAGGCCAACATTGAAATTTCTCCAAGCTGTGTCTGTATGCGTCGAAATTTGACATGGTTATACTAGGCACATGTCGCTTGATGGTATGGGAGGGTTTCAAGACTCTGGGATTTATGATGTCTCTTCATAATTTTCAAGATCATCCATGTTTCAAGGGGTTATGGGTTAGATGGTATACAGGTTAAGGTATTAGGTTTAATCTTAGTGAAATATTTCAATTTGTCTTAAAATATAAATTAATGAATAAACTTTTGATACATTAATTAGCCTAATTGTCTGGATTTACATTGATTTACATATACAATATATTTAATTATATTTTTTTAACAATTTCCAATAAATTACCACTAACCATGCTAACTCTTATATAAGTAATCTTAATTTTTTTTGTCATACAAAAGACTGAACACTTTAAGGATATTTCCGAAGGTAATTTTTATTGTCGAAAATAATACTGAATCATTTAATGAAATTTTGGGCCATAACAATCAATGTCATTTTAAAAACTGGATTACAAATAATTTTGAAAATTTAAAAGTCTTGGTCATTAACATTATTGTCTGCAACAATGCCATCTAGTTTATCATTGTCAATGTTCATATGTTCTTTCAAGTATTTAATATTATCGACATCCTCTTCTTGATCTGCATCATCTTCATCATCATTGAAATTTGACTGTAGACAATCTATATTGTTACCATATGTAGAATTTGTATCATCATTTTCTATACCATCCATATTGTTGTCTTCCATAAAATCATCTAACTTTGGATTGTTGTCTTATTGTGCCTGAACATAACCATATTCAACATCATCATGGATGTTAATTTCTTTGATTTTATCTAATCCATCTCTCTCATTTTG
>SNQJ01S0035048.1:62968-77743 GCA_010110895.2 Picea sitchensis
CTACCTTTAAGCGTAGGGAGGGTCCGGAATCTGGGGCGCACCTCTTCAATGGTCAGGATCAAAGCGCCCAGATCAACGGCGCGCGAGGCGATTCTGGATCCCCCCTGCCTTTCTACCTTTAAGAGGAGGGGGGGGTCCAGAATCGGGGGAGCATCTCTCTGATGGCTAAGATCATAGCACCTGGATCAACGGCGCTCAGGCGATCCCATCCTTCTCAGCTACGCGGTTTTAAATCAACGTGGGGCCCCCCTTCCTTGTGGTATCATCTTGCCATCTATCCTCCACCTGACCGTGCGATGATGATCGCTCTCTCTAGCCCCTTCCTCATCCTCTGCCATCTGTCTGTCTCCCCACTTCTGGTCTGTGTGGTCCCGTTCCCATCTCGTCATCCATTCTTGCCATGTGTCCCATGCCAACCTCCTACTAAAATGTGCCCATCATATCTAAATCTCTTGCCCCCTTCGTTTACTTCCTTCTGCCATGTGTCTTCTCCTGTAACCTCCCTCACACCTCATCACCTCTCATTTCCACCCTCGTAGTCTCGGCACCACCAATCCCATTACGTTCCCCCCCAGCCTTCACGATGGCCTCCATGTCTATTCATCAGGCCGTTCGAGCTAATCCCGGTGGCAGCATAGGAGGCCTTCCACGTCCCAAAAGCACTAAGTTGGTCAGGTCATCCTCAATCCCCATAAAGCAGTTATTGAGGTAGTTGGTGGTGGTTAGACATCAGCTCTGCCATAATGGGAAAACCCGACAATGAATTAAAGGCACGTCGATTCGCCGCTGGAACTGTCAGGAGTTCGATCACATCTGCCATAAGTTGCACGATCATTTAAAGACTGCAGGTGTTGACTGTCAGAAGCCATGCAGACGCAAAGCTTCCAATGCAACGTCTCGATTCTATTGTTGTTGTTGTTTGAGTATATGAAGGCGTTTTCGCCATTTTTTTATCTATCGATGGTTGAGCAGAGCTCCCGGTTGTAAAGCTTTAACGAAGCACTGTTAATCTGGTTATGTATGGACTTTTGAGACTTCTTGCCTTATGAATGCCAGTTTCTTTCATGCCTTTGTTTACACTGTGTTAGAGCAGCTCAGAATTGGAAGATCCAGTCGAGTTGCAGTTGTTATAGGATGATGTTGTAATGGATCACTGTAATAGTTGCGCTGTCTCTAATCAATTCTTGTGATTTTCCCATCACTGAGTGACTTGGAATTGGAGGATCCAGTCAAGTCCCCTTTCAGTTTCTTGAAGCCCTGAACTAGGAGGATCCTACGTTTAGAGTTTTTCCCCTACAAACCGCTGTAAGCCTGTTGCCCAGAGCTGTTTTCTCACCTTTCTTACTAAGTCTTCCACCTGGTCACCTTCAAATCAATTCACTGGCTGAAGTTAGGATTCCAGACCTCCTTTGTTCTTTACGTACCAGATCCAATTCCCGAGTTAGAGTGATATCTCCTCGAGTCTCTACCCATTTGATCACCCTTTTATCAAACCATGACATAAAAACTGATGGGCGTTGGGCTCTGCTCCTGCAAGCAATCCAGGAGTGACTTCCGACGCTAAAAATATGGTATAGTATGGTATTGATATTGGTATGGTATTGGTATGGGTATGGTATTGGTATGCATATCATTGCCAATGCATACCATTTTCATGCAATGGTATGCAATGGTATTGATATTGGTATGAAATGGTACAAGATTGGTATGGTATTGGTATTGTTATTGGTATGCAATGGTATGGTATTGGTATTGGTATTCTATTGGTATGGTATGGTATGGTATTGTATTATTATGATATTGGTATAGTATGGTATGGTATTGGTATTGGTATGGTATGGTATGGTATTGGTATTGGTATTGGTATGCAATGGTATTGGTATTGGTATTGGCTATATTGCTATGCAATGGTATTGGTATTGGTATTGGCTATATTGGTATGCAATGGTATTGGTATTGGTATGCAATGTCATTGTATTGGTATTGGTATGCTATAGTATTGGTATTGGTATGGTATGGTATTGGTATTGGTATTGGTATTGTATTTTAATGCATACCATTGCAAATACATACCATTTCCATGAAATGGTATTGGTATTAGTATGGTATGGTATTGGTACTGTTATTGGTATTGGTATTGGTATGCATACCACTGTCATGCAATGTTATTGGTATTGGTATTGGTATGCATACCATTGTCATGCAATGTTATTGGTATTGGTATGCAATGGTATTGGTATGGTATAGTATTGGTATGGTATTGGTATTGGTATGGTATAGTATTGGTATTGGTATGGTATTGGTATGGTATTGGTGATGGGAATGATGGGCATATTGCAATCAGTTAAGTTTGCTGACAAATATTTTGAATAGCGATTCCCAAAACTCCAGAGAAAGTTTTATCTGTTCGAGGCAAAGGATATACCAGAGCCTCCTATATTTTTTGTGCATTTTCTAGAAAAATGTATTGAATGTCTCAGACCAAAAGAAGGAGATACTTCAAAAAAGAAATGAAGTATCATATTGTAAACTCATATTATCAAGATGATAGAGAAATAAAAGATAACCATGAAAACGGTTCAAGTTTGTGTTTTTGTAACCGTTAGCCCCTAAGAGTTAGGAAATCACCAACCGTCAAGAATTGGTGACTTTGTATAAATATAATTTCGTAAGACTGAGAAAAGGCTTTTTTGCAGTCGATTGTACTACATAAGTTTTCTCATTTACAATGATTAATGAAAATACAAATAGAGATTCCAAATTCTGTCAACCCTAAGTTATGTGTTCCTCTTTACTTCATTTTCAACATCTTTCCCTTAAGCATTTTTGATGAATGTTTAACTGCAATTTAGTACAACATCTATTGTGGTTAAGATTTATTTGGTTATCTAATTGTTTATAGTTTTTCCTTTGTGCTTGCTATTAGCAGGCCCAAGACCTATAGATTATTCAGATTACTATATTTTTATGCTTCATTAGAGATCTCTTGTCTTTCTTCTTCCCCTGTTGCAAAGTGAGATTCCTCCATGATTGATGCCTCACATTGTTTAAAGAGATTTATGTTTTTCACCCATCACTTTCATGATTTTCAGATTTGACTCAGGAACGGGAAACATCCTCTGAAACTGTTATGTTATTAAATTAAGTTTGGGAATTTTTTCTCTTATAATCTAAAACAGAAATAGCAAACCTTGAAAACAAAGTAATAGCTTTTTTAACCTTTATCCCTCATGACTGTACCTGTTACAAGACGACCAAATATAGAACCCGACCTTTCAGATCAGACTAGCATTGCTTTAAATTTATTTAACACTATCTTACAAAAAACAAACACCCGGGTTGAATTAGAACGTTCATGGGAAACAATTGAACAAGATATAAGCATCCAGGGACACTGGGAAGCTAGACAGAGACAGTTAAGAAACCAACCATAGATTTTATTTTTAGTAACTAATACATTTTATACCTTAACTCCCTCTACCTTTTTCATATGCCTAGACTTTATATTTTAAAGCCTTAAGTATAAATTCTGTAACAGAATATTTTTGGCACCGTTGTCAGGGACGTAGAAACGAAACAATTTTTCCTAGGAGGAACGACATTGATAATTTATTTCTTTGGTAATGAACATAGATTGGAAACTTTATAAGGCTACTTTCATCTTTCACTTGGCGACTCCACGATTAATAAACTAACTTTTAACCGAAAGAACACTAGGAAGAATCCAGATGACAAACATACTTCACTTGTATCTGACCCAGAAAAAATTTTGAAATCAAGAAGATACCTTAAAGAGACTGCTTCATCGACAAATAATATTTATCAACCTAAATTCACACAGTCAAAAAATAAGGATCTACCTGAAAAGTCAAATACTCAACTCCTTTGCGAAGAACTATCCACCAATCGAATTGAAACCCTAGAGCCTGGATTGGTCTTACCCGAATTTAAAACTGAGACTTTTACAATTGTTCCTTTCACCTATAGAAGTAAAAGATCTATCTCACTCCCCACTTCGATTGACATTTCTTCACTTCCCAAAGTTCAGTTTCCCATATCTCATAACTCTGACGAATATACTGTATACCTTGACTCGACTCCTGTTGATTCTCCTGTATATTCACCCTGTGAGTTTGAAGAAACGAGCCCAGGATTTCCAAGTCCTTCTTTTTCAGGTTTCTTGTCCCTTGATGACCAGTTTCGTGAAATCATATTTCCCTATTCAGTCCCAACCGAAGGGTTACCACACCCCTTTAAAACTCTTCCTTATAATCTCCAAGTTTCACCCTCTAAATTATTTAAAATGGCTGTGACCAAAGGAGGTGGAGCCATAGGTGGTGCTGGGGGAGGAGGAGCAGGTGGTCAAGTACCACTCCCTTGAATCTTTGCCAAAGTGGCTGCTAGGTATGCTCCTTTGGTCCTCCCAGTTCCTCTCCATGATCTACCCAAAAATTACATGAAAAATCTGTCGAAATTCACAGAAGAAGGTGATTTAACCGAAACCAAACACATCAACTTCTTTGATCAATTTGCAGACATCCTTGGTCTTGAACATGAGGATGTTTATTCGAGACTCCTGGTTCATAACTTTGAAGGATAGGTGAGAACCTAGTTCTGAGGTCTAGTAGCAGGATCAATATGGTCATATGATGAATTGGAAAATGATTTTATCAAACAATGGGGAGAAAGGAAAGACCATATCTACTATCTAACCAAATTTGGGGCTTTGAGAAAGAAAAACTTTGAATCAGTTCTTGAGTTTACCCAAAGGTTTAATAAATTGTACAATAAAATTCTAGCCAAGGTCAAACCTTCCCAACCCACAACGAAAGTAACTTTCGCAGGGGATTTTGATCCTAATTTCGTCCTGTTGTTGAGGGAGAGAAGATTAGTAGACCTCACTAAAATGCAATATGATGCCTTAGAAATTGAATCAAATATGATGGCATCAGGTAAGCTAAAAAACAAGTTTGAAACAAGAAATAGGGAAACCAGACGGTACAGAAACCAAGTGGGACCCTCTGGATCAGGTACGTCTTCTGAAGACAAGATGGATGACGTGGAAAGGATAAGTAAATAATTGTCGAATAAGATCTCAAGAATGTAATTAGACCAATCAAAGAACAAACATTTACCTAGAAATGATTTCAGAAGGAATCCCAACCCTCAAACTCAACAAATACAAATTAAGAATGAGGATAAAAAAATCCAAGCCCCATTTAAAAGTGAAAACTTTATAGGAGGAGAAGACATGCAAGAGTTTGAGGAGTTAGAAGAATACATAAATAATCTTGGTGATGACTGTCAACAACCTTATTTAACAAGACAAGATTATGAAAAATCCTTAAAAACAGAATACAGATCTGAAAATAACAAGAACAACGAGATTACAGAAGATTCAACCTATCAAGGAATCGTTGATGACATAATGGATGAACTCCACCATAATTAAAATCTAAGGCCTAGATACAGGAACGTCACAACCACCCCAGCGAAAAAAATCTTTCCAAGGGGGGAAACAGATGAGACAATTACAAAAGATGCTGAAAAGTAGACTGTTAGAACCAAAGCTACTGGAACATATCCTACTAAGGAAAATCCAACAGAAACATCAGTCATCAACACAAGGCAAAAAAATAATCTGGTGGCCGAAAAAAAAACCTCACAAAAAAATAAAACACAAAAGAAAGAGATAGAAGCACAAAACATAGAATTTGATAGACCAACGGGAAATTTTAATCTAGAAAATGAAATTAATAAAATCAAAATTCCTATACCTCTTGTCGAACTGGCAAAAAATCCAATCTACAGAAAACAAATTGCTAAAATAATTAATTTTTCAGATACTGAATGTCAGGCTGACGTGATAAATCTAGAAGATGACAAGCCTAATATAATTTTTGGTCCACATTTCAAAGGTGATAGAGATACCATTTCCCCTTTCTATATCAAACTAACTGTGCATGATCACTTGCTCCATAATTTCATGTTGGATTCTAGAGCCTCTCACAATGTAATTCCTAAAGCCATTATGGATAGACTTGGTCTCAAAATCACTGGACCTTATGGAGATCTTTATTCATTTGATTCGAGAAAAGTCAAATGTATAGGTATGATAAAAGATTTAGTGTTTAATCTTGCATAGATACATGTGAAGAGCGTTCTAATGGATGTGGTTGGCACTGACATACCCCTGAAGTATGGCATGTTGTTATCCAGGTCTTGGGGTGCCAAAGTTGGAGGATCCCTCCATCTCGATATGACATACGCCATGATCCTGATTTTTGGAGGATAGTTTACCCGCTTATACAAAGAAACTAGGTTGGCATTTACGGTAAGTGAACCACTTAACCCAAATAACTACCCTGTTTATATTGTTGATCAAGATTTAGGGAATTGTATTCTATCTATTGATGATGATATTGATGTATGTATAGAAGAAAGTTGTACATAAAAGAAAAAAGAAGAAGAAATAAATAAAGATGTATATAGTTCATGAGTTTGGAAAATGTTTTTTGATGGTGCTTCAACTTGTGAAGGAGAAGGAGCTGGAGTGTTGTTCATGGCACCCAATGACGAGTTCATCATAAATTTTTCTTATAGACTACAATGGGACATTGATTATACTAGCAATGTTTGTGAATATGAGGCGCTAGTCCTAGGATTAGAAGCTGCCAGAAAATTAAAGATCAAAAACTTAGAAGTCTACAGTGATGTTGAACTGATCATAAAACAAATCAATCATCAATACTAGGCTAAGAACTTGAGTTTGAGAGCTTATAGGAACTGTGATTGGTATCTGATTGAGAACTTATTTTCATCAGTTAAAGTGCATTACATCCCTAGGGCTGAAAATCAACGAGTTGATTCGCTAGCTAAAGTAGCCTCAACCTTCACACCTCCAACGGTTTTCAAACTTAAATACCATATAGAGATGAGACATAGGGCCTCGATACCGAATAACAAAAAACATTGGCAAGTTTTTGAGGATGATGAACAACTCAGAAAATTTCTAGAAATGGTAGATGAGTTTGTCGAAACACATGTCGACCAGGAAGATCAGAATGATCCCGCTTGGATCATGCAGGAAGGGGAAGATCCCCAAGAGTTTCAAGACAAAATTGCAAATCATCGCATGCTTGTATTGAAAAATAGTTAGATCCCCAAAGGTTTGATCCCCTTAGAAAGGTTATTTAATCACGATGACATCCCTGTGAAATCCACTTTATAGCCTCAGCCAGAAGAGGTTGAAGATTGTGATATAGGTACTAATGAAGATCCTAGATTGGTAAAATTATCTAAGTATCTTTCTCTTGAAATTAAAAATAAGTATGTTTAGTCGCTTAAACAGTGCAAAGATGTTTTTTCTTGGTCCTACGATGAATTGAGAACCTATGACACTACTATAATGGAACATAAAATCCCTCTGAAACAAGGTGTCAAACCTTTTAGGTAGAAGCTCCGGCAGATAAACCCCATGTTGCTGCCAGTAATAGAGAAAGAAGTAAAGAAACTCTTGGATGCCAAGATCATCGTCCCAATGAGATACTCTGAGTGGGTAGCAAATTTAGTCCCACTAAGAAAGAAAAACGGTGAAATCAGACTGTGTATTTTTCAGAAATCTGAACCGATCATCACTTAAGGACAATTATCCATTGCCTAAGATGGATCACATTTTAGAGAAAGTAGTTGGAGATAACATAATGTCTATAATTTATGGATTTTCAAGCTACAATCAAATTGCGGTGCTTCAAGATGACAAAGAAAAAACTGCTTTCAGTACCCCTTGGGGTACCTTTATGTATGAAAAAATGCCTTTTGGTTTAATGAATGCAGGAGCAACCTTCCAACGAGCTATGGATATCGCCTTTGTTGGCGAAAGAGATAAGTGTGTTGTTATTTACCTTGATGATCTAATTGTTTTTTTTAAATCTGATGCAGAACATTTAGTACACCTCAAGCAAACTTTCGAGAAATGTTGCAAATTTGGTTTGTCACTAAATCCCAAGAAATATCATTTCATAATGCAAGAAGGTAAAATCTTGGGTCATATAGTGTCTAGGGACGGAATCAAAATTGACCCGAAAAGGATCCAGGCAATAGATACTATAAATATTCCTAGAAATGTAAAAGAAATTCAGTCATTTTTAGGAAAAATAAATTTCTTGAGAAGATTCATCCCTAACTTTGTTGAAATCGTAAAACTGATTACAAATATGATTAAGAAAGACAACAAGGTGAAGTGGACAAATGGATACAAATCCTCTTTTCAATGTATCAGGAGAGTGATAAGTGAAGCACTAGTCCTGGTGAGCCCAGATTATACAAAGGAGTTTCAGATTTTTTCTTTTACCTCTGAACACAATATTGCAATTGTATTGTTACAGAAAAATGATGAGGTTTTTGAGCAGTCTATTGCATTTTTTAGTAAAAGTCTCAGAGACGCTAAGTTGAAATATGGCATATTAGAAAAAAAATCTTATGAAATGGTGAAATCTCTCAAATCCTTCCAAACTTACATACTTCACTCAAAGATCATTGCTTATGTGCCTACAAGTTTTGTTAAGGATATACTGGTTCAGCCTGATAGTTATGGAAGGAGAGGCAGATGGTTAGCCAAAATCTAGGAATTTGACCTAGAAGTTAAACCAACTAATCTTAATAAAGGTTAGGGTTTAGCTAAATTGATGATTGAATCAAATTTGAAAGCACTCGGGATAAACCATCTGGAAGAAAACGAAGGAATTTTTGAGATAGATGAACTCGATGTTGCTGCGTCCACAACCAAAATTCTACCCAAATTCTATTCTTCAGTGTGGTACCACGATATTGTCTCTTATTTACTAACCCTTCAGTGACCTAGTGAATTAACCCCATCTAAGGCTAGGACATTGAAATTGCATGCTATAAAATATTGTATTATAGATGGTAATTTATATTGGAAGGACCCCCTTGGTTTCCTACTGAGATGCTTAGTAGAAACCAAAAAAAAAAAGGTTATAGATGAATTCCATGAGGGAGTGTGTGGAGGACACCATGCTTGGGGAGAAACGACTTATAAAATCCTAAGAGATGGGTATTACTAGCCCAAATTATTCACGGATGTGAACACTAATGTCTGAACTTGTAATTATTGTCAGTTGTTTACAGGCAAGCAGAAATTCCCAACTTTACCTTTAGTTCCAGTTAAAACTAAAGCTCCATTTCAACAATGGGGTCTTTACTTCATTGGAGAAATTCATCCACACTCGAGCGCTCAACACAAATGGATTCTAACTGCTACATATTATTTCACCAAATGGGTGGAAGCTATTCCTACGAGAATCACAACTGACTTGGTAGTGATTAGTTTTTTGGAGGAAAATATTTTATCCAGATTTGGCTGTCCTCGAAAAATAGTGACTGATAATGCTTAGGCCTTCAAGTCCATGGCCATGATAAGATTTTGCCAAAAATATAATATTGTGCTAGGACATTCCATGGCTTACTATCCATAGGGTAACAATCTAGCTGAGTCATATAACAAAAGTTTGATTACTATAATTAAGACGGTTTTGACCGAAAATAAGAAAGCATGGCATGTGCATTTAAAATATTCTTTATGGGATAACAGGATAGGTACCAAAAGGTCAATTGGGATGTCTCCATTTCAGATGATATATGGTACTGACGTGATTTTACCAATAAATCTAGCATTTCCAGTAATGAAACTATGGAAAGACTCAAATGAAGAACCGAATGACATTACCAGGAGGATAAACCAGCTGATTGAATTTCAACAAAATAGGGCCGAAGTAGATGCAAAATTACAAAGATATCAAGATAATATGAAAGCTTTAATTGACCAAAAAGCAAAAGACAGAGAATTCCTCCCTGGTGATTTGGTCCTAAAATGGGAAGCCAAGAAAGAAGATGCCAGTAAACATGGCAAGTTTGATCAGATCTGGTGTGGCCCATACAAGATTTCAGCCTCTAAGGGAAAAAATGCCTTTTTATTAGAAAATATCGATGGAAAGATTCTCAACGCCCCTGTCAATGGGTGGTACCTTAAGCACTTTATCCAGTAATATCTTTCTGAACTCTCATTGTATATATCATTTTGTTTTTGCAACTTGTTTATACTTATATTTCATTAGGTAAGTTTTATTTTTTACTATAAATACAAAGAGTCATTTTTTGAAACGAAAAAAAATATATATATAGATATATATATATATATATATATATACACACACAAAATAGGTTAAAAATTTGCAATAATAAACTTTCTGATTTACTAGAATTCCTGACAGTTATCATGTTTATCTTATTTGTAGGAGATTTGTTGATAAGCCAAGAGACTACAAATATTGAAAGGTGGCATACATGGATGCTCATGTTAAATGCATCCTGAAAAATGATTAGGATAGAGTAACAGTCTGTTTGGATGAAAATACAAAGAACTACCAAGGTATGAATTTCTGGCCCGAAAACTCAGTTTAAAAGGTCCCAAAAAATGTAAATGCATAAGACATTAATTTTTTTTATTTACTAATATTCACCTTTCAAAAAAAAATATGAAAAATAAGAAATAAAAGATTTTAGGAAAAAGTTTCAAGAGTTGAATAGCTGGTTAAGAGAAGTTGTGTCTTCAACAAAATATCTAAAGCCCCTAAATTTTCCCTTGTCCATGGTCAAGTCACCTCTTCATATGTTTCCTTTATGATCTTCCCATAATCTTCTTAAGAGAAGAAAGGATCTCACCTTAATTTTGGAAACTCATAAACTAACCTTCAAAATGAGAATAGGTAAAAGTTTATAGCTCCTCTAAATTTAGCTGGACCGAAAGTATGTTTGGTTTAATCCTAACTTCCTTAGTCATTCTAACAGGAATAAACTGTTTGGTTTCGCTCAAGGAAAATCCCTGAAAAATATCAACAAGAATTCCCTTAAGAATTTCCTTGAAGCAAAATATGTTCGAAGGCCGGAAGAGGATTAGTCCAGAGGAATTAAAGTGAGTTACTAGGCCTCTATTGTTAAATTTTAAACAGATATTTTCTCGAGTATATTACATACTCATTGATTGCCCCACTTCATATTTTAAAAATAAATATAGACAGATGGTGAAAGGAAATTCATCTAAATGATTGCCCCCATGTAGTCCAAAGAGATGAAGAAAGGAAATTCATAATATGATTTCCCTCATCTCAACATTTAAATGCTAGAAAACACCGGAAGTGGTGAAAGGAAATTCAATGTGGGAAATCTGATAACTTCACCAGGGTATTGAACAGGCTCGTTGGCAGTGAAGCAATATCTACATATCTGATAGGCTGTTATACATGAATTACAAGATGCTCTGGTAACTATTCCTCTTTCGGTTGGATCTACATTATAAGTTTATGGGATCCCCTAATTTGAAACATTGAAATTACTTTACCTTGATGCAAACAGAATCAGATAAAACCTAGTAGAATGGTTAATTTTGTTTCGATTATATTGTGAGCCTAACTCAAGATTACCCGATTTTTTAGTTTTGAAGAGTTTTCAAAGTTAAGGTTGAAGTCTTAAAGTCCTGTTTTGAGTTTTCTCCAAAATGTGTTTCACAGAGATGCATTAATGATTCCATTTACCCAACGAAGGCACTTGGTCTACATGTTCTTCTCGTCCCGCAAGGAGACGAGATCCCTAGATGGAGCTTATGTTGAAACAAAGTTTATTTTTCTTCTTATAACCTAAAACTTAGTTTTCTTTGGTTATGGAGCCGCCCTTAGCTCTTAAAAGGAGTCAAATTTTTTCAAGAGTTTCGAGTTTCGGGGTTCGGCTATTCATGAAGTATGATTTTTAATAACAACTCCAAAGTCCCGATACCGAAGTCCCGAAAGTATTGTTTAAAAGAAATTAAACCAAATTAAAAGGAATAATTAAAAACATTTAACGATTTTCTAAACCTTTCGTATTTTCTTTTTCGGCTATCTCAACTTAAATAGTAGTTCAAAGTCCCCATGCGCTTTTTACGAAATCTCTTTTTAATCGCGATTAACTAAATTTTAAACATACTTAACAAATCGTTAATCAGTCACATTTCAGAAAATCAAAGAGTTATCACTCTTTCGCACTCAAAAAACCTCGAACCCCAAAATCCTGAAAGTATTAAGCACTTAAGCATAATTAACTTAACATTAAAATAAGGTTAAAGATATTAAATGAATTTTAGCGTTTCTCTATTCGGGAGTTTTATAAGACATTCCTTTCGAAATCCCAGTTTTGAATCGCTGATATATGTCAGTATTTATAACGGATTAGTTGAGATATTTTTAGCGTAAAGTGCGTATCTACAGGTGTACCATCCCCATTAAAGCATTTAATTTTTATTGCTTGTATTAGTATGCTCAATTTAAGGCAAGTTAAGGGTTAATAAAGGTTTGTTATTTCAAATTTCATCCTTACTTTCAGACAAGAAGCAAGTTACATTAAAAAGAGCTCATGCATTTCTTCTCTGTAACAAGTTTTCATTTTTAGCACAAACATCATGGCACCCATAAAAGCACCTAAGAAGAGTGAAGAGACCAATGAGAGCTCAAATCCAGATGGAGATTTTATATCTGATACTACACCACATGTTGTGGATTCAATCAAGTCCTGGAGACAGATTTTTGATATCTTGGAGTATGAGCTGAGGAATTGCCCTGACGATTTTGGAAACGAAAAGACTGAAAATAAACTCAAGGATATAGAAGAATCTGAGCTCCATAAGATAGCCACATGGCCGAGACTCATGCCATACAATGACATGATAAGTTGGGCTTTAGAAAAAACTGACATTCAGACTAGGAGCATTCTAAATCACCAAAAGGTCGTCGCCGGCTCATTCAGACTAGAGCACATCCAAGTAATATATAAACTATCACCTATCTCTAAATACATTTGTAATGTCGAATTCATAGAGGAATTTCAAATTAAGGAGTGTACATAATTGGATCAAACATATCCAGGTATACTCAAAGATTCGTGGGGAATTCTAGCGAAATTTAGAGCTGATACCCATGGCATTTATGCCACAACATCGTTAAATGAATACATGGTTTATATAACAATGATGTTGTGTAGACTGTTTGGGAGGAAAAGTCCTACCCATTTCCTATCAGAATGGGTGCCAATTATACACGAGGTAGCATAGGGTTTCACCTTCAACTGGGCCAAAATCCTGTCAGATAACCTAGCTAAAGAGATTAAGGATTACCAGATGGAAAAATCAAAAGGTCGACCTGTGTATTTTTACATGTATTCATATATTATGGATGTTATCTGTCACATGAATCCATTCCCCTTGATGAATTGGAGATGGAACCCAGCCTGTGTTGAACCCATTCATGTTTATCACTATAAACTATGGGAGGAGAATGTGAAAGATTTCTTTTATGAAATCTGTCACTACATAGTGATACCTGTGCACCAAATTTTGTATGGTTATGCACCCCCTCGAATTTCAGAGAAAATCGTGGGAAACCTTAAGGTAGTTGCAGATTGGTTCATCGAAGAGAATTTCTCTTATGTCAGAGTCTTTAGATGATCAATCCCCCCTCATGCTCTCCCCAAATTTCTCACTGACAGACTGGTGTGTAGAGAAGTGGCATACCAGATAATAACAAGAGGCATTGGTACAGAGTTAAAAGCATCTCAGAAGAAATTCTGGCCAGTTTTTCCTGTGCAGATTGGGAAGTTTTCATTGCTTAATCTTGGCCATTCTAAAGTGGAAGTCGCAACATTAGAAGACATTAAGCTGGTATATATTGAACTCAGAAAGAATGATCCATACCAAATTGTGGGAAATCATCTAGCTCATTGCAACATGAAAACGTTCGAGCATGAAAAATCCCCGTGTGACGACATATTCAAAGGAGCCAGAGAATATGAGGAGATATTAGAGAGAGTTCAAGAGTTACCCCCTGACCTGTAGACCATATTTCTTGCTTTCCATAAGCACAGACGAAGTGGGTTGCTAAAAATACTACAAGGGGAATCAATAAACCCTCCTTCGAAATAGGAAACCATACCTCTAAGGTTCAAGCCAAAGCCTTCTTACAAGAAGGTTGTAGAAGAAAATACGAAGAAGACTGAAGCGTCTTCAGAAAAAGAAGAAGCTTCACAAACAGAGCACCCAAGGTTGGAAAAAGAGTCTACACTCAAGACACCTCCAAAGTCAAGTCAAACGATTCCTCCTTCAGCATCAACTATTCCTGCTGATATCCCTAAAACAACAGGAGAAACTCAATATACAGAGTTGGGTAGCCCTATTGCATCATTGACTCCTTTACAGTCAATTTTTTGGACTCCTCATCTAGAAGTTATATATATACGTGACCTTCCTCCAATCTCTAGGGAAGAGATACCTTCCTCTAACTACTTTTTCAGTAAAAAGAGGAAAGTCGTAGTGAAACAGGAAATGCATTTGAAAGGTGGCACAATGGTAAAGAAACACAGAGTGCTCATAGATGGACTGAACCTAGAAGAGGAAGATTTCGCCATAGAGGTAGCAGGCTCTATGGGAAATTTGGCAAAAACCAATTTATTCAAAGTTGAAAACTTGAAAACAAGATTGGAACAAAGGAATCAAATGATAGCCCAGTTGCAAAGTCAAATAAAAAATATTGAGAAAAATATCAGAGAGGAGATAAACAAAGGGCTAGAACAGGCTAGATCCATTGACAAATAGGAAATCCAACTGCTCAGGTCTAGCTTGGATGAGATGTATAAGAATATGCAAGCTAGTCAAGGATAGGTCATCCAGCAGGA
>SNQJ01S0035050.1:0-36981 GCA_010110895.2 Picea sitchensis
ATTAATAACCAACAACCACCATAACAACATCCTCAAAGGGTTTGACAACTTCAAGAATCTTGTGATAAAATTGAGAGAATCTCGTATTAAACTCGGATATGTATTCTCCATTCTTGCACTTCAATATGTTGAACTCCATCAAGTAATACTTATTTTTCTCCTTTTTCATGTCCCAATTTTCAATGAAATTGTATTGAAAAAGAATATGAGAGGTAATGGAATTATCATGAATATTCCTTGATTTGTAAACCACTATGGATATTCCACTAGGACACTTCGCCATAATATATCTTATAATATTATGAAATCTTAGACTATGCAAACTAATTTTCCTTAGATCCCATATTATGTTTTCTCTAATATTACCACCTACCCCACCCCACCCTCATTGAGGATGGGGTAACATTAGAAAAAACATAATACAACAAGAAAAAAAATTGAAAATGAAGACAAAAAACATAATAATAGGATATACAATATTGGATAAAGATTTATTATAGGAAGGGGAATGTAATAAAATAAAATGGAAATGAAGACGAGAATGTAATAAAAGGATATGCAATATTGGATAAAGATTTATTATATGACATAAGATTTATTATAATAAGGGGAATGTAATAATTATGCCGAAGGCATATTTATGGATAGGTTTTGTAGAAAACCTATCAACTAGTTGACAGTTTTTCTAAAACCATCCTTTCGAAACCACATTATACACAAACATGTCAACAAGCAAAAATTGTCAACAAAAACCTGTTAACTAATGCCTTTACATCATTTTCTCTCCACCTGTCCCCCTCCTTTATTTTTCGTTGGATTAACGTCCCGATACCACTCCTCTTTCAACCGAATACCACTCCGTTGTCCAACATATTAACGTCTCGATACCACTCATCTACTCTATCGACCGAATACCACTCCGTTGTTGAGTAGTTCCTTGTGCCATTCAAAATAGATTTCCCATATCTAATCAGACAGTTTTTTCCCCACCACCTCGGATTTTCCCACCGCCTTCCATACCCATTAACCTATTCTTTAGCCTTACCCTTTCCCTCTGCTTTCTCTTCATTGGGAGTTGCTTCATGTGGCTTTTCTTTTTGAAGCATACTCTCCACAAATGATGTGCTTTTTTTCTTCTAGCATTTTGGCTGATGATTCTTCTTTGGCCAACGATTCTTCAATGTTTTCTCCTGCTTTCATTTCAACATCTGCCCTTTTGGTAATCCTTCACAGTTTCGAACCCACGACCATTCAATTTATCGCATATATGAGCACAGTTGTCACTGTAAGCAGCAGAAATAACAGAGGAAGGGAATTTTATAATGCCTTCCAGATGCATCCATTTCCGTTCTGTTGTATCTCGCCGGTGATCATCAAGGAGACAGAAATAATGCTCATCTATGCGCAAACCATATGCCTGCTCTCGGCTATGAATGATGAAGAGACCCCATCAAATGATGCCAATAATTCTCCCACCCGCCCGAGGTCTCTTCCTCCGCCTCCACCGCCTCCTCCAAATTGTACCAAGCTCAATAACATCATTATAGGTGACGACGTTGTGGGCATTCTACAGAAATGGGTGAACTACGGCAAGGGGTGGAGGTGTCGGTGGTTCGTGCTTCACGAAGGAGTTCTGTCGTATTACAAAATTCACGGCCCTCACAAGATTTCCATTAATAGAGAGACGAAGAAGGTCGTGCAAGTGATTGATGAGGATTCACTTAAGCTTATGAGGAAGCCGAAGAGTCAGGGGATAGAGCCCAATCACTACCACTAACCTCTTGGAGAAGTGCATTTAAAGGTACCAGCTCTTAATTTTAATTTTTAGGCCTTTAAGATCCATATTTAGTAGTAATTTTGACGACTGTCAAGATTTTGACCATATCTTTACACTGGTAGAGCTAAATCTTTAGTGGGATCATCTTCATCGCCCACTTGGGCAGCTTCCTACTTGGATTCCAGCGGGGTATATTTTTCTTTAGGCTTCGAGGCAGGGGGCATTACACTTAATTCCTCTTCAGAATCCTCACCTAGGGCAGGGATTTCATCCACTGTTTTCTCTATGGTAGGAACCGTTTTAGTAGGACTTGAGATGGGAGATTCTTCATTGAAGGCATTTTCAGTTGTGGGTTCAATCTCGGTATAAGTTTCATAGCTTCCTCTACAACATTCACATGTTTTTCACTTGCAATCATTCCAACGGACGCATAGAGTGTCGAAGGTCACCTCTGGGTTCTCGTGGCTGCCGGAGAGGTTGATTCCGATCGCCATGGCCATGAACATGCAGACTGAGTGTGCAAGTGCCATTGCCACTAGAAAGGATAGGGCGATGTAATTGTTGGTGGTGAGCTTTGCTGAAAAAAAAGAAACAGAAACACCACTATAATAGGAACCAGAAAAAGATATGTTCATTGGCGTAGATGAAGATGAGCATGGAGAAGAACTTGACCAATGTAGCCCTAAGAGAGTCTGGATAGGTGGCCTTCTCAGGAAACTCAGTGTTTATGGGATTTGATCACTGGTATCCTAGCTGCCAATAATTGGGTGTATGGAATCTTGAAGATTTGAATGAAGAAACTGGCTCATGAATGCTAATGATATTATGATACCGAGGGAGTCCGATAATTTTGTTATAATTTTGTGACTAGAAAGTGGACACCTCCCTATCCACATGTGGATGCACGACCCACCACGTGGTAATAACATGTAATGCCCGTCAATTTAGTTCAGCATTTGTGACTGGAAAGTGGACACCTCCCTATCCACATGTGGCTGCACGACCCACCATGTGGTAATAACATGTAATTGCATGCCAATTTAGTTCAACATGATTTCTTAAGTTGGATGTTGTTCCAAGTTCGTATAGAGGCCAAAAAATCGAAAAAATACTCGGAGGAGAGATTTAGCGACTAAAGTGTGATAAACATCTCTAATACTTCACAATGTTGTTTGGATCTAATCCATTGAACAATGCATTTACATGGGTATATGTCATTTAGTTTTTTTTTTTAATTATAAACCAGGTAGAACATTAATTTTAAAGGACTAGTTGCGCTCTGATTGCATTAACCTACTCAATTATCGCTATTGAGTTTCCCTCAATTTCCATCTCTGTAAGACCATATTGTTTTTTTATTTGAATATAACAGGGGAGCAAGACCATATTGTTTTTTTATTTGAATATAACAAGGGAGGGAAATATGACCTATGTTTTCCCTCTGTATGTTCTTAATGAAGTGGGCCACTAGCTTGCTACATAGTAAAAAGTGTGTTCTCCAAGATAAAAATATTAAATTGTGTGTTTCAGTCCAACTACCCCCTCACACATTTTTTTTTACAATGTGTGGAGCATATTGTTGTGGGGAATTCATCTGAAACCCCATTTGAAGAACCTTATGTTGTTTATTGATTCGGAACCACGAGTAATTCCATATTTGAGATGGCATTATATCATTGGATTTTGTAATATTTGGGCCTTTTAGTCTCTCCATTTGTGTTTTCCCTGACTTTTAAAGGCTTTACAACAATACATTTATTAGTACGAGCTATTTCTATGGGGTTATTGCATAGTTCTTCTTTTGGGGTTTTTACAAGATGTTTGCATTAAGTATGAGATATTTATGTGAGTTTAACAAGGTTAAACTGAAATTTGAATTATTTTACAAATGCTTTTGTGCTTTGAGTTGAGTTAAGTTAAGTTAAGGATCACTCTCCCGTATTTCATCTTTTTCATCAAAATATAAATTAATGAAAGTTGAATTATTTTATTTTACAAAATGCTTTTGTGCAGTGAGTTGAGTCACAGATAACCAAGGAACAATGGTCAAAGTAACAGGGAAGCAAATCACAACTCATTGATTACGCTTTCTTAATTGATTAAGAAATTCATTTAAAATGTAAGCAACTATAAATAGTCGTGTTGAGTGATTGAAAAAAGTGTTTCATCAATCTTTTTTTCCTATTTAATATATATTAAAATAATCCATCATGTGGTTAAAACCAAATAATCTTGGTGAGTGATGGAAAAGTGTTTCATCAATTTTTCATATTTGATATAGTTTAAATAATGTTCTGGAGTGATGGAAAAGTGTTTAACCACTTTTGTTTTATATTTGATATATTTTATTCTCTTTCAATACAATGGAAAAGATGAAAAAGATATTTGTTGTAATTGAATTGCCATGTTGATATATAATATTTCGTATTTTATTAATTTAAATTAATTCATTTTAATTTTAAGATAAAAATGTTAATTATATTTTTAATAAAAAATTTAAACTATTACATTGTTAACACTTTGTCTATTTTTGAAATTTTATGAGATTAATTTTTTTTCTAAAAATACTTGGACATACTTGGACCTCCAAAGTAACTTCTTGATTTGTTCTAAAATGTACCACTTGTGGTTTTTGGAAAATTTTCAATTAAATTCAATTTGATAAATTTGCATGGCTCCTTATTTACTTGCTCATTCTTTACACTAGAATTGTTCCTTCTTTTAACTTTATGCCAACTTTAATGCTAAACTCTTTTAACTTTTGTTTCTTTTTTAAGATAATGGTAGCATTTTTCATTCATAAATTCATCATATTTTTTTGTGGTATTGTAAATTTGTCATATTTATCTAGGGTATTGGCTTTCAAGATCTTTAGAGCATCAATTTTTCATCAATATGACACATTTTTATATGGATATGTTGTTTTGATTTTCAGATTTTAACATCTTTAGAACATAATCGTTTTCGTTCTCATTAGTCATGAGTTTTCCATGTGGGTATGTAGTTCTGAGGGGCCTATAGACGATATTGGTATCCATTTATGAAATGAATGGTCTGCTCTTAAAAATAAGCGAAAGTAAGAACATACATTACAGAATGAACACCAACAACCTTCCACCACAATCGGTCGGTCTATAATATTTCAGACACGAGGAGATCTTTCAAGTCTGATGATTAGTTATCACCACTTGGCAATTACACACTCTTCATAACTTCAAATTATTTGGAATATTTACACTTGTCGTGTCAAGTGTATATTTGTTTTATAAAACAAATGGATGCAAAATTCATTGACGAGTACAATATTAGTGCACCTCCTTTATTTTATCTAATAAAAAAATGCATGAGTTATCTTTTATATTGTGTAGCAATGAATGCAGAAAGCAAACAAACTATGCTTCTATATCAATCATGTTCCAAGTTGGTGGTAATGCAACATATCATTCGCATATCACATTGTATGTGCGCAATAGACATGCACAAACGACGAGAGAAAAAAGAAGAATATGACACAAGGTCAAGAGGGGGGAAGAACTCCCATACAAAAGAAAAGCAGGACAAAGAATAATTCACAACATGGTTCTACACAAGGACCACCGCGCACAAAACATGCACCAAGAGGAATGACAGAGAAGGTGCACACAGAAGAAATAAGAACATAGACATAGGAGAAACCTATGGAGGAAGAAATGGTGCAAAATACATGCATGGATACACAGATGCCTGAGGCATCTGAGCCATCAGAGGCCCAACGAAAGAGAACAAGGGAGCAATCAAGTGGCTCCAGGAAGAAGGCAAAGGCCCACATAAAAACAATGGAAACATCATCGACAATATATGATGTGGAGTCGATCGCCACGACAGTGGAAGATCGACTGTCAGAGGTGTGGGAAAATGTTGAAAATCATCGGGATTCAATTATGGAGAAAGTATAGGAGGTAGAAGATGCGCTGGAGAAGTTGAAGATAAGGGCATAACAACAATACAAGGACAAACCAGTGAAGGCTAGGGAAGGAGTCCCTGCTCAAGAAACAACGGATATCATAGTGTAGGGAAGTGCCAACTTTATATTAAGACCTGAGATGCTATTTCTTGATGAGGAGACAATGCAGAAGCCCTTAAAAGACATTGAGATAATGGACTTGGCTTTGCCCAAGATTCCAACAAAGGCGCTATATAAATTAAATGTTAGTGTCGCGCAGGAGATTCAGTCTAGAGCAAGGTCTGACGTGGAAAATTTACAAATATCATAGGAGGAGAATATCATACTGAAGGAAGTCATCAGCCAAGAAGGGCAAGAGAAAAATATGGTGCAACAAAAAGTGGATGAGATGGAGAACCAGATACATGTAGTATTTCAAGCCATCTTAGACAACGCAGAATCAGAGGGAGCATCTTTGGAAGAGAATATGAGAAAGATAGTGCAAACTTTGCAACAATACAAAGACCAGATCAAGGAACTAGTGGAGTGCGTAGTACCTACTACTCCTCTATACGTCAGAGCGCAAAGAGAGCAAGAAGCGACATCATTTGGAAAGAACATTTCCTAGAATATACATGGAATGAAAAAATTGTTGGAGAAGAGTGCCCAACTATGGAAACAACTATTAGAGGATGGGAGCCTACAAGAGTTGCAAGGGCAGGAGGATAAATTCCATGCAATAATGACAGAGGTAAAGTAGCGACAAAAGACAATGTCACTGCCCAAGAAAATCAAGACTTCCGCAGAAATGAAGAGCCTACAGGAAGATAAAAAAGTGGTGCAGGTGCAGAAGATCACAAGACAGGCTCAGTTGGATCCCCTAAAAGAAAAGGCAGAGCAGTTGGTAATGGAAATCAATGCAACGAAAGTGTGCATCAAATAGATAGGCTTGGAGGGGGGAGAGATATTAAGACCTCCAATCACCATGCAAATGGTAGAGGCAATGACAGAGAAGGGCAACCAAGCTCAGAAGCAATGCCAACAGATAGCAAAGATGTACAAAGCACTGGAACATGCAGTAAAAGAGGGTGGAGTCCATGAGTGACTCAGGACAAGTCACGATGTCAGTGTTGGGGATATATTGGCGCAGGCCAATTTTGGGAAAAATCGAAGAAGTTTTGAAGGAATTAAAGCAGCGTCAAAAAATAGGGGAGCGTGTCGAAAATAAAGGAAAAGCGGCACTAGAAAGATAGGAAAAGCAACACATGAGAGGAAAGCATGCAAGGAATGCATGCAAGAAATCTAACCAAATTATGGTTAGGGTGTAAGAGATTGTAATGGATGATAATCCAAAAATAAGTATAAATAAGTACCTAGGAGGTCTAGGTTGGGGGTTCCAGAATGTTAGAGAATACAATTTTTCTTGGCTAGGAGAATTACTGTAAGATCTGATACATTTTTGTAAGATGTTGCATTGTAGGAGAGTCAAGCAAATAGACCTTGAGGTTTAGATCGTAGGTTGAAGAGCATGGTGCGATCTAATCAGCCTCAAAAGAGTCATGGGGTTTGTTTTGTGATTGTATGAACAAAGTTGTAGTGCACGTGGCACCATATATTATAGAACCATAATAAAAGAGCCTAAGGGCCAGATCTTTGTGGACGTAGCCTGGGAGGGGGTGAACCATGGTAACACCCGTGTAATGTGTTTATTACATAAGTATTTTTTCTCAGTAGTTAGTTGATGAATGAATAATTCTGTGAGATCTGTCAATTGTTATATTTTTTAGAAGGCATGCACACACTTAATAGGTGAATGGATCTTGAGAATAATAGAAGGAACTACCAGATCACGACTTAAGAAGGTGAAATGTAATCCCAGATAACCACTTTTTCTTAGACTGTAAACATTTGAGCATTGCAGTCACCTATAGAACTATCTCGGGTGAGACTATGCAATACATCCGATGTGTTGTGTTGCCTTTTGGTTTACGAGGAGGGACGATAGTCTTAAAGGGCTTTGTTGGAATCTTGTTCAGATCTGAACTTGGGTTAGCCAAAGAGTAGGAAGAGAGATTAAGAACCAACAACCACCATAACAACATCCTCAAAGGGTTTGACAACATCTAGAATCTTGTGATAAAATTGAGAGAATCTCATAATAAACTCGGATATGTATTCTCCATTCTTTCACTTCAATATGTTGAACTCCATCAAGTAGTACTTATTTTTCTCCTTTTTCATGTCCCAATTTTCAATAAAATTGTATTGAAAAATAATATGAGAGCTAAGGGAATATTTATCATGAATATTCATTGATTTGTAAACTACCATGGATATTCCACTAGAACACTTTGTCATAATATATCTTATAATATTATGAAATCTTAGACTATGAAAACTAATTTTCCTTAGATCCTATATTATGTTTTCTCTAATATTACCGCCCACACCACTCCACCCTCATTGAGGATGGAGTAACATTAGAAAAAACATAATACAACAAGAAAATAAGTTGAAAATGAAGACAAAAAACAAAATAATAAAATATGCAATATTAGATAAAGATTTATTATAAGACGTAAGATTTATTATAAGAAGGGGAATGTAATAAAATAAAATGGAAATGAAGACGAGAATGTAATAAAAGGATATGCAATATTGGATAAAGATTTATTATAAGACATGGAATGAAGATTGATCAATTCATGGGTTTTGTTTTGAATTTGCAAGAAGATGAAAAAAATGACCAAGTCATGATTTGGATAATTTTTTTACATTTTACCATGTTGTTCATTTCTTAGGAAGTAGTATGTTATTCACCATTAAAAAGCAATTAGCAAATTCATTTTCTTAGGAAGTAGTATATCATTCACCATTAAAAAGTAACCAGATAAAAATTTTAGATGTTACCATGATTTCCATTTCTTAGGAAGTAGTGCATCATTCACAATTAAAAAGTAGTTAGCAAATTCATTTCTTGGGAAGTAGTATGTCATTCACCATTAAAAAGTAATGAGCAAATTCACTTTTTAGGATAATACATGTTTATTCATGTTCAAATTTCGTAGAGGTCATCTTGTGGATATTATGTGGAAAACTAATACCTAGGGTATTTGGTATTTTTTTTATTAAATTGGAGATATAATTTTAGACAAAATTGTAATTTTTTATTGTTTAAATTGCATTTCTTAATGCATAAATGGATTCAACTTTCGAGAGTTTTTTGATACACTAAAATTATACTCGCTTAATCACTCAAATCTATATATCTAACAATTTCTAACCAAATTTTGATCAAAATTAAACAAATAATATCCCCCCCCCAAAAAAAAAATGTAAAACGTTTAAATTACTGGAATCATGGAATCACGGGCACACCTTTCCCAAAAAGAAGAAGAAAGTACCCATATGAAACACACTGTTACATCGCCAAAGGAGGTTTTCATCCTCGCCTACATCATCTAACCTTTAAAGCTAGAGTGTCGAGCACCCCTTATCTCTCCTGTCCTTGTGCAGCCAAAGGGAGTCCTCGAGTAATTAGTAAATGGGAGGTATAATCAATCTGGAAAACTCTAGATCTATTGAGCTCCATCAAAATAAAAAATTATTTCACCTAAAATCTATGCATGTTTATGTATTTCACACAACCACCCGTGCATTGCAGACCTGAAAGTACACAGGAACCCATTAATTGCAATGCATCCCATCATGCATGCTAGAAATGGGAACATAAACCCTAACAAGAATATATTAGTTTTAATTTGATGATGATTTGACAACAAAGAGCACTGCTTAATTTTTTTAAGATGTAATAATTCTGTCAGTACCGATTAACAACACTTGTATTAATTGTGAATTAGCATGGGTAGGTGTTTATTTCCTTTATCCATACACCTATCACATAAAAAACCTACCCAGATTTCCAATTACTTGATCTCTATTTGCAACAAGATTGTTAGGTTGCAAGCTAATGCACAAGTGTAGAAAGGAGGAGGTACACACAGGCGTAGTAGCAGCTGTAGCACAATGCACGAAGGGGAGCTCGATGAGTTGGACCCCTTATCTACTAAACTCCTTCTTGGAAGATTGCAAGGACACACAATATTGGGGATTTGAGTTCCACTACTCACGGTTACTCATCATCATTGCATTGGTGGGATGGAAAGAACCCACATACAACATGTTCCTGTAGAGAACAAGAAAGTGTGGCGCGACACACTACATGTCTCTTCGAAGAACAATAGATCCCAGGAAAAAGAAAATCAGCAACGACGTATTCACGCTATACTTAACAGAGATCCATAACAGGTTGACAGACACATGGAAAATTTCCTCCAAAACTATCGAGGAGTTTGGACAGATAGAGAATTTCCAAGCATCACGCCATAGTATGTGGATACAAGAAAAGAGGGATCTAGCCAAGGAGTGGCTATAGTTGAATTACTGCATGACGATGCAGGATATCCAGATGGAGGTCTAGGAGTGGTCTGAAGAGTGGAAAATCCCAATGATCCCAAATACAGTGCTAGGAGAACAAACTAGGACGTAGGACAGAATAGTCCATGCGCATCAGACATGAACAAACGACATGAGCAAAAAGAAGAATACAACACAAGGTCAAGAGGGGGGAATCACTCCCATACAAAAGAAAAGAAGGACACAAAAGAAATCACAACATGGTTCTACACAAGGACCACCACACACAAAACATGTACCAAGAGGAATGACAAAGCAGGTGTGCGTAGAAGAAATAAGAACATAGACACAGGAGAAACCTACGGAGGAAGAAATGGCGCATAATACATGCATGGATACACAGATGTCTGAGGCATCTGAGCTATCATAGGCCTAACGAAAGAGAACAAGGGAGCAATCAAGTGGCTCCAGAAAGAAGGCGAAGGCCCACAGAAAACCAATGGAGACATCATTAACAACAGATGATGTGGAGTTGATCGCCATGACAGTGGAAGATCAACTGTCAGAGGTGTGGGAAAATGATGAGAATCACCGAGATTCAATTCTGGAGAAAGTATAGAAGGTAAAAGTTGTGTTGGAGTAGTTGAAGATAAGGGGAGAACAACAATAGAAGGACAAACCAGTGAAGGTTAGGGAATGAGTCCCTGCTCAAGAAACAATGGAGATCATAGCGTAGGGGAGTGACAACTTTATATTAACACCTGAGATGTTATTTCTTGATGAGGAGACAATGCAGGAGCCCTTACAAGACATTGAGATATTGGACTTGGCTTTTCCCAAGATTCCAACAAAGGCGTTGTATAAATTACAGGTTAGTGTCATGCAAGAGATCCAGTCCAGAGCAAGGTCTGATGCGATGAATTTACAGATAACGTGTGAGAAGAATATCATACTGAAGGAAGTCATCAACCAAGAAGGGCAAGAGAAAAAGATGGCGCAACAAAAAGTGGACGAGATGGAGAACCATATACATGTAGTATTTCAAGCCATCTCAGACATCACAGAATCAAAGGAAGCATCTTCAGAAGAGAAGATGAGAATGATAGCACAGAATTTGCAACAACACAAAGACCAGATCAAGGAACTAGAGGAGTGCACAATACCTACTACTCCTCCAGACATTAGAGTGCAAAGAGAGAAAGACATGACATCATGTGCAAAGAACATCTCCGAGAATATACATGGAATGACAAAACTATTGGAGAAGAGCGCCCAACTGTGGAAACAACTATTAAAGGATGTGAGCCTACAAGAGTTGTAAGGGAAGGAAGATAAATTGCATGCAACAATGCCAAAGGTAAAGTAGCGACAAAAGAAAATGTCACTGCCAGAGAATATCAAGACTGCCGGAGAAATGAAGAGCCTACAGGAAGAGAAAAAAGTGGTGCAGGCATAGAAGATCGCAAGACATGCTCATTTGGAGCCCCTGCAAGAAAAGGCAGAGCAGTTGGTTGTGGAGATTGACGCAAAAAAAGTGTGCATTGAACATATAGGCTTGGAGGGGGGAGAGATATTAAGACCTCCAGTCACCACGCAGATGGTAGAGGCAATGACAGAGAAGAGAAACCAAGCTCAAGAGCAATGCCATCAGATAACAGAGATGTACGAAGAATTGAGACATGCAATAAAAGAGGGTGGAGTCCATGAGTGACTCGGGATGTGTTACGATGTCAGTGTTGGGGGCCTATTGGTGCAGACCAATTTTGGGAAAAATCAAAGAAGTTTTGAAGGAAATAAAGCAGCGCCAAAAAATAGGGGAGCGCGTCGGAAATAAAGGAAACAAGGTGCCAAAAAAAGAGAAAAAACAACACGTGAGAGGAAAGCATGCAAGTCGTGCATGCATGAAAACCTAACCAAATTAGGGTTAGGGCTTTTTGTAAGAGATTGTAATGGATGATAAGACGAAAATAAGTATAAATAAGTACCTAGGAGGTCTAGGTCGGGGGTTCCAGAATGTTAGAGAATACAGTTTTCCTTGGCTAGGAGAATGATTGTAAGATCTGATACCTTTTTGTAAGATGTTGTGTTGTAGGAGAGTCAAATAACTAGACCTTGATGGTTAGATCGTAGGCTGAGGAGCATGGTGCGATCTAGTCAGCGTCAAAAGAGTCATGGAGTCTGTTTTGTGATTGTATGAACATAGTTGTAGTGCACACGACGCCATATATCATAGAATCATAATTAAAGAGCTTAAGGGCCAGATCTTTGTGGATGTAGCTTAGGAGGGGGTGAACCACGGTAACATCTATGTAATGTGTTAAGTGATATGTTTATTACATAAGTATTTTTTGTAAGTAGTTAGTTGATGAATGAATAATTCTGTGAGATCTTTCAATTGTTAGATTTGTTAGAAGGCATGCATACACTTAATAGGTGAATGGATCTTGATAATAATAGAAGGAACTACCATATCATGGCTTAAGATGGTGAGATGTAATCCCAGATCCCCACTTTTTCTTAGACTATAAGCATCTGAGCATTGCAGTCACCTATAGAACTATCTCAGCTGAGACTGCATCCTATGTGTTGTGTTGCCTTTTGGTTTACCAGGAGGGTCGATAGTCTTAGAGGGCTTTGTTGGAAGCTTGTTCATATTTGAACCTGGGTCAACCAAAGAGTAGGAAGAGAGATTAATAACCAACAACCACCATAACAACATCCTCAAAGAGTTTGACAACATCAAGAATCTTGTGATAAAATTGAGAGAATCTCATATTAAACTCGGATATGTATTCTCCATTCTTGCACTTCAATATGTTGAACTCCATCAAGTAATACTTTCTTTTCTCCTTTTTCATGTCCCAATTTTCAATGAAATTGTATTGAAAAAGAATATGAGAGGTAAGGGAATTATCATGAATATTCATTGATTTGTAAACTACCATGAATATTCCACTAGAGCACTTCGTCATAATATATCTTATAATATTATAAAATCTTAGACTATGCAAACTAATTTTCTCTGGATCCCATATTATGTTTTCTTTAATATTACTGTCCACTCCACTCCACCTTACCTCACCCTCACCGAAGATAAGATAACATTAGAAAAAACATAATACAACAAGAAAATAAATTGAAAATGAAAACAAAAATGTAATAAAAAGATATGCAATATTAGATAAAGATTTATATAAGAAGGGGAATGTAATAAAATAAAATGGAAATGAAGACTAGAATGTAATAAAAGGATATGCAATATTGGATAAAGATTTATTATAAGACGTAGAATGAAGATGTATTAAATCATGGGTTTTGTTTCATATTTGCAAGAAGATGAAAAAAATGACCAAGTCATGATTTGAGCTAGTAAAATAACCAAATATTCATTTCATAATTTGGATAAATTTTTTAAATGTTACCATGATATCTAGGAAGTAGTATGTCATTCACCATTAAAAAGCAATTAGCAAATTCATTTTCTTAGGAAGTAGTATGTCATTTATCATTAAAAAGTAATGAGATAAAAAATTTAGATGTTACCATGATGTCCATTTTTTAGTATGTCATTCATCATTAAAAAGTAATGAGATAAAATTTTTAGATGTTACCATGATGTCCATTTTTAGGAAGCAGTATGTCATTCACAATAAAGCAAATTCATTTTTTAGGAAGTAGCATGTCATTCACAATTAAAAAAAAGTAATTAGCAAATTCATTTATTAAGAAGTAGCATGCCATTCAAGTAATTAGCAAATTCATTTATTAGGAAGTAGCATGTCATTCACCATTAAAAAAAAAGTAATTAGCAAATTCATTTTTTAGGATAATACATGTTTATTCATGTTCAAATTTCAAAGAGTTCATCTTGTAGATACTATGTGGAAAACCTAGGTATGTGGAAAACTAATATCTAGGGTATTTGGTATTTTTTTATTAAATTGGAGATTTAATTTTAAATAGAATTGCACTTTTTTTATTGTTTAAATTGTATTTCTTAATGAATTCAACTTTCCTAAAATTCTTTAAGAAACTAGAATTATACTAACTTAATCACTTAAATCCACATATCTAACAATTTTTAACCAAATTTCAATCAAAATTAAAAAAAAAAACAAAAAACAAAACTTTTAAACCACTGGAATCACCACTGAAATCAGGGAGAACCAGGGGCACGCCTTTCCCAAAAAGAAGAAGAAAGTACCCATATGAAACGCACTGTTACATCGCCAAAGGAGGTTTTCATCCTCGCGTACGTCATCTAACCTTCAAAGCTGGAGCGCCCCTTATCTCTCCTGTGCTTGTGCAGTCAAAGGGAGTCCTCGAGTAATCACTAAATGAGAATGTATAATCAATCTGGAAAACTCTAGATCTATTGAGCTCCGTGACAATCGACAATTATTTCACCTAAAATCTATGCACGTTTATGTGTTTCACACAACTGCCCGTGCATTGCAGACCTGGAAGTACACAGGAACCCATTAATTGCAATGCATCCCATCATGCATGCTGGAAATGGGAACAGAAACCCTAACAAGAATATATTATTTTTAATTTGATGATGATTTGACAACAGAGAGCCCTGCTTAATTTTTTTAAGATGTAATAATTCTGTCAGTACAGATGAACAACACTTGTATTAATTGTGAATTAGCATAGGCAGGTGTTTATTTCCTTTATCCATACACCTANTTTTAATTTGATGATGATTTGACAACAGAGAGCCCTGCTTAATTTTTTTAAGATGTAATAATTCTGTCAGTACAGATGAACAACACTTGTATTAATTGTGAATTAGCATAGGCAGGTGTTTATTTCCTTTATCCATACACCTATCACATCAAAAACCTATCCAGATTTCCCATCACTTGATCTCTATCTTCAGCCTTTAGGAATCCGTCGGTGTAAATACGATCTCCATATCACAGAAACATGTGGAGAATCCGTCGGTGGATTCATGGCGATATGCGGCGGTGAAGCACTAATAGTCCCATTACGTGTCAATTATACATTTTGAAATATTGAATATAACAGGCAGCGAGTCCAGAAATTGTTCTAAATATGCGCTGCCCGACCTCCTTACGATTATATTTGTGTTGAAAGTTAGTCTGAAGAATTTGTTGATCTACGTGTTGGAAGAGATGAAGCGTCTGGTGTTTAAGGTGGCTGGTAAGAGCGAGAAAGCAAATGGAAATCCTGCGGCAGCAGCAGCAGTGGTAAAGGTGGCTGGTAAGAGCGGGAAAGCAAATGGAAATCCTGCAGCAGCAGCAGCAGCAGCAGTGGCAATGGTGGCTGGTAAGAGCGGGAAAGCAAATGGAAATCCTGCAGCAGCAGCAGTAGCTTGTTCACCTAGGTATTTATGAATCTGATTTATATGTATTAGGGTTAGCTGAATTCTCTCATGCTCTTGTGTTTCAAGGTATATATGCATCTGGGCTATATTTTCTAGGGTTAGCTAAATTCTCTACAGGTTTTGCTTCGTTTTCTTATTGTATTTTTGGTTTTTAGAGGGCGCTTCCAAGAATGTGCAGGTTCCTCTGATAATTATGGTAAAGAAGTCCAGAATTCGAGCAATGAAATATCGGTCGATGAAAGTAAAGAAAGCGGGAAACAGATATGGTGGATTCCCCATCCTAGGTCTGGCATTTTCCATCCGGAAGGGCAGCACAAGATGATCGACGCCGTGCCTCCTGCACAGCCCTCCGAAGACGAGAAAACAATCTGGTTCAGAGCCTAGGTATCCTGAAACTAAATGTGTCGCTCATATCTCTTCAAGTATACTATGCTGGAGGCCGCTCATATCTCTTCAACTATTCTATACTACATTAGCAACTGAGGAATTCATGTTACGGTTTTTTGAGGATGGAAAATTGTGCCGTATAGAATATGGTTCTATTGTAACTAGATATATAAGGTTCGTTGTATTGGATTTGAACTTTTTTGTAGAGTTGGTTCCTATAGACTCTTTGAAATATAAGAAACCTGTACACAACTATAGGCTTGTATCGCTATGCGGACATCGTTCTCCTTTTCAATGAAAGTTCGAAAAAGTAGGTGATTTAAATTGTTGTACAGTATTGGGCGTCTTCAGAGTTTTAGTTTCATGTTGTGTTTTTTCAATTAAAATCCTTGAAATTCGGATATTTAAATCCCCTAAGCATTTGCGGCTTTTAATGGCCACTATTAATTATTTCAAATATCTATTACATATGAGTGAGTAAGCAAAACAGACATATGAAGTGCAATTTTTGATGGAGGGCAAAATAGACATATGAAGTGCAATTTTTGATGGAGGGGGGTAATTGCAAATTTTTTGATATATCGATCTTTGGCAATGGTAGATTCTACTAAAAATCATAATCAAACTGTTTGCTTGATTAAAATTCAGACTGTTTGCTCGTTTAAAAATCAATCTGGTAGATTCTACTAAAAATCAAACATCAAACTGTTAAATCAAACTGGTAGATTCTACTAAAAATCAAACTGTTTGATTGCTTGTTTAAAAATAAAAAATCAAACTGTTTGCTCGTTTAAAAATGAAACTGGTAGATTCTACTAAAAATCAAACATCAAACTATTTTCTCGTTTAAAAGTCAACTCTTTGCTCGGTTGATGCTTGAACAAAAAATATTTACATGGGATAATCTGGTAGGAAGAGGTTTTGTTCGGTTGCAGGTCCTAGTGTTTGTGTACTATGTGGATTTGAAGAGGAAAATACAAGACACCTCTTTTGTGGATTGTTGTGTACTATGTGGAGGAAAATGCGATTGTGGATGTGGGTGTCTTTGTGAATTGTCGAGGGTTTGAAGAGGCAAATACAATTGTGGATTGTTGTATACTATGTGGGTAATTGTGGATTGTTGTATACTATGTGGGTATGTGGTGTATACTATGTGGGTATGTGGTTGAAGAGGAAAATACAAAACACCTTTGTGGGTATGTGGTTGTAGAGGAAAATACAAAACACCTTTGTGGATTGATGTGTACTATGTGGGTTTGAAGAGGAAAATAGAGGAAAATACAATTGTGGATTGTTGTATACTATGTTGAGGATTGTTTTGTACTATGTGGGTTTGAAGAGGAAAATAGAGTTTGAAGAGGAAAATATAAGTCATTTTTGTGGACATGTCTTTTGTGGATTGTTGTGTACTATGTGGAGAAAAATGTAATTGTGGATGTGGGTGTCTTTGTGGATTGTTGTGTATTATGTGGGTTTGAAGAGGAAAATACAATTGTGGATTGTTTTATACTATTTGGGTTTGTGGATTGTTGTGTACTATGTGGGTATTTGGGTTTGTGGATTGTTGTGTACTATGTGGGTTTGAAGAGGAAAATACAAAACACCTCTTTGTGGATTGTTGTGTACTATGTGGAAATACAAGACATTTTTGTGGATTGTACTTTTACCAAAGATCTGTGTTACAATATATTAAAGATATTTAGTATAATATAATAAAGCAATTAAAATGTTGTGGATTGTGTTTTTATTAAAGAAATATTGTGGTAGATTGTTGTGTACTATGTGGGTTTGAAGAGGAAAATACAAGACACTTTTGTGGATTGTATTTTTATCAAAGAAATGTGTTATAATATATTAAAGATATTTGGTATAATATATTAAAGCAATTAAAATGTTGTGGATTGTACTTTTACTAAAGAAATGTTGTGGAGATATGTGTTACAATATATTTAAAAATATCTGGTATAATATATTAAAGCAATTAAAATGTTGTGGATTGTACCTTTACTAAAGAAATGTTGTGGATTGTACTTTTACCAAAAATATTTGATATAATATATTAAAACAATTAAAGTGTAAAGATATTTGATACAATATATTATAACAATTAAAGTGTGGAGATATTTGGAAGATTGTACATTTACCAAAGATATTTGGTACAATATATTTAGTGTAAAGATATATTTTGGGAAGAATGTACTTTTACTAAAGATCTTTGGTAAAATATATTAAAACAATTAAAGTGTAAAGATAATTATATTTGGTGTAAAAATATATTTGGTAAGATTGTACTTTTATCAAAGATATTTGGTTCAATATGTTAAAACAATTAAAGTGTAAAGATATTTAGGAAGAGAGTGAGGTAGCAGAATGTAACATTAACTAGTTAAAAAAAAGATAATTTCAAGGAGTTTAAGTGTTATCTATGGGGAGATAGGGAAACAAAGGAATTTGGTAATTTTAAAAAATAGGCTGTCTAATAGGTTTTAGAGTGTTCAACATTATATTACAGGATATGGAAGAAACTCATACACATAAGATTGATAAGGGAAGAATAGATAGGCCACCTTTACTAGATTGGGATTTGACAATTGACTTTTTAGATGGAGAGGTATAAAATGTGGGGTTGGTGTGGTCATTAAATGTTTTATACTAAGGGAAGAATAGATAGGCCACCTTTACTAGATTGGGACTTGACAATTGGCTTTTTCGATGGAGAGGTATAAAATGTGGGGTTGGTGCGGTCATTAAATATTTTATACTAGGAACTTTCAGATTGAAGATGTTTTGTGGTTATGATAATAATATAAAATGGAAATTACTTATTTTGTGGTGCATTTTTTTATTTTGCATGATACAAAAAGATAAATATAGGATATATTAGGAGATTCAAAGATTATTATAGATTGGTTCACTAATAATAATTATCTGTGATCTCTCTTCAAACTTAGATGTCAAGAATTTGAGAGTTTAGTAAGAATTTGGTTTAAATAAAGACTCAACATATCTATCTATCTATATATATAAAATAAAGAAGCAGATGAACTATAAAAGGAAGCTCTTCTCTTAGATGAAGATGAAATGTTCTTTTCTTAGAAGAAAGCTCTTCTCTTACATGAAGATGGAATGTTCTTTCTTGAAGATCATGATGGACACAAACAATTATAAAATATTTGAATTTTGAAATCTGAAAAGTGAATTAGGTAACTGTTCTATATGTAATGCTGATCTGGAACTTTATTTCCGAGGAAAGGTGGCAGATATATTTATGTTGGATATTAAGCAGTGAATTGTCTATTTTGAGCTGAATTTAAAATGTGAAAGATTAGCATTGAACAGTGTTTGTATAAGTCAGATTGATTGTCTTAAAGGGTAGATTTATTTTGAGCTGAATGTAAAATGTGAAAGATTAGCATTGAACAGTGTTTGTATAAGTCAGATTGATTCTCTTAAAGGGTAGATTTATATGTAAATCTGGTTCAGAAAATTTTATATTTATTAATATTAGTTTTTTTTCCTTTATTAAAAAAATATTTGAAAGTTTTAGTTTTTAGATTTGAGTTTTTAATGGGTAAATTATGTCATGATTATATTAAATGGATTAACTATATATTTTGAAGTTTTAAATGGGTTAACTATATGTAGTGATTATGGAGTTGTGTAAACTATATCATATTGACGTGATTACCTATGAGAAATTGAAGAAATTGTAAGTGTGTAAACTATATTGTCATTATTATATTAAATGGGTTAACTAAATGTTTTGAGGGTTTAAATAGGTTAACAATATATGTAATGATTATAGAGTTATTATATTAAATGGTTTACTAAATGTATTGAGGGTTTAAATGGGTTAATTAAATGTTTTGAAGGTTTAAATGGGTTAACTATAAATGTAATGATTATGGAGTTGTGTAAATTATATATATTGACATGATTAATTTTAAGGAATTGAAGATATTGATATGATTAACTTTGAGGATTAACTATATATTGTGAGGATTTTATTAAATGAGGAGGAATTGAAGAAATGTAAACTATATTGTGTCATGATTTTATTAAATGGGTTGAATAAATATTGTCATGATTTAAAAGCTAAATAAATGTCGAATATTATGATTTTAAAAAATGGACTAAATAAATGTTTCGAGGAATTGAAGAAAATTTTCAAGTCTGTAAACTATATTGTCATGATTTGTTTCGAGGAATTGAAGAAAATTTTCAAGTCTGTAAACTATATTGTCATGATTTGTTTCGAGGAATTGAAGAAAATTTTCAAGTCTGTAAACTATATTGTCATGATTTGTTTCGAGGAATTGAAGAAAATTTTCAAGTCTGTAAACTATATTGTCATGATTTTATTAAATGAGCTAAATAAATATAGAATGTTTTAAAGGTTTTATTAAATGAGCTAAATAAATATTTTGAAGGTTTAAATGAGTTAATTGTAGTCATAATTTTATTAAGTGAATTAAATAAATGTTTTGAAAGTTTAAATAGGTTAATTAAATCCATAATGATTATGAAGTTGTGTAAACCATATCATATTGATATGATTAACTTTGAGGAATTGAAGAAATTATGAAGTTGTGTAAAGTATATCATATTTATATGATTAACTTTAAGGAACCGAAGAAATTCAAGTGTGTAAAATATATTCCACCCTGCTTTAAATCTCTACAGGCACATTCACAGGTAGTGCAGATTCAGAATTCGATCTTTTGGAAGTGTGTAAACTATATTGTCATGATTATATTAAATGAGTTAACTTTACATGTTGTATAGATTTAGAATTCGATTTTTTGGAACTGTGTAAACTATATTGTTATGATTTATATTAAATGGGTTAATTTCACATGTTGTATAGATTTAGAATTCGATCTTTTGGAAGTGTGTAAATTATATTGTTATGACTATATTAAATGGGTTATTATATGTTTTGAGGTTTAAATAGGTTAATTATATGTAATGATAATTTGAAGGTTTAAATAGATTAATTATATGTAATGATAATGGAGTTGTGTAAACTATATCATATTGATATGATTAATTTTAATTTCCAAAACCTGAGATATTGAATTCCTATAAATAATTGAGATACTCAAATTCTATTGTATTCAATTATAATAATAATTTAATTTTAAAATTATAATTTAATTAAACATTTAATATATGTGATTTTTATTTATTATTATGAAATATAAAAGCTATATAAAATCATATTTAATAATAATTAATATAATTAATAGTTCAATAAAAATCATAATTCAATTTTTATTAATAATAATAGTTATATAGGATATTAATTAATAATCAAATTCTTTTATTATAAATTAGATTATAATTTAATTATATGTTATATAAATCAAATTTATGTGTTAATTATTAATTATAAAATATAATAAATTTATAATTAATATAAGTTAATAACAAATTTATAAGCAATTTATTTTATATATATAATTAATATAAGTTAATAATAAATTTATAAGCAATATGATGTTGGCCGTATAAATTTATAGCAATCTATAGTTTGTTGAATTCATATTAATATGCCTTTTGATTATAAGTTTTCACATCATTTTTATTGTTAGTGCTATACAACTAAAAACATTATTTTTATATAATAAAAAAAACTTTATATGTCAATCATTTCATTGGAGAATAGATTCGAACTCTTCGAAGTCTTATTACCCGCTTCACTATTCTCAATCTTTTAATTCATGTTTTAATCCAAGATCAACATGCATATATTTTCTTATGCATTGCTCGAAAGTGGATTAATTCTAGCATTAGTTTGAATGTTTGTCTTAGTGTTTTTTACTAGCCAAATTTATCATAAGTTTTGTTAGTTGTAAATATTTTTATGTTTGTTGTGCTATTGTTATTATTATTAATATTATTTATTATTATTATTATTATTAACTACTTCACGTACGTAAACAGGTTTGCCACACACATTCTTTCTTAAATATTTACACAGCATGAGGTCCTTCTACGGTTTTGACAGCTTTAAATATTTACCTAATAGGTCTTATAGCCTTAAATGTTTACTTAACAGGCGTGCTACAATACATTTTCCTCCGATTTTTAGATACAATCTTGTCTGTAGTGAATTTGGGCAGTTAGACATGTTCTTGCACTTTGCAGGATTGAGATGGAATGAAAAATCCATACATGCTTTATGAAATTTCATGTCCATACTTTATAAAAATACATATTTAATATGTATAATTATTTATTTTAATATTTTAAATCTAAAATTTAATAATATATAACCTACTTATCTTTTAAATTTATGGACTTTTATTTTAATAGTTTTAAATATAATCATAAACTTAATTATAATTTCATTTTAATTTATGTATAGTATATGATTCAATAATGAGCTTAAAAAATAATATCTATATTTATAAATTTATTACTTTAATATTTTTAAATATAAAATTAAAAAAAAAAAACTTTGTTTTGTTAACTTCATTTTTTTTAAATAAGAGATTTAACATCCTTTAATAATTTATGTAATTAAATTGTACAATATCAATATTTAATATTAATAATTGATAGGAATCACCATCCGTCAATAATTATAATCTTGAGCTCAGTAGCTCGGGAGTCCGCTTGTCAATTTATATATTACGGCATTTCGTGTGTTGTTTGGAGGACACAGAACAATAAAAACTCAATTTTGAGTCCGCCAGCGGAGGAACCTAGGATCTAAAAAGTGGCTAAGTATGGAATGAAGAAGTAAAAACCCATGTCCATACTTTATAAAAGTACATATTTAATGTGTATAATTATTTATTTCAATATTTTGAATCTAAAATCTAGTAATATCTAAGATACTTATCCTTTAGACTTCTTCATTTTTATTTTAATATTTTTAAATATAATTATAAACCTAATTATATTTTCATCTTAATTTATGTTTTGTATATGATTTAATAGTGCACTTAAAAATTAATATCTATATTTTATAAAAATACATGTTTAATGTAAATGATTATTTATTTTAATATTTTTAAATATAGAATTAAAAAAAAACTTTGTTTTGTTTACTTCAATTTTTTTAAAATAAGAGATTTAATATACTTTAATAATTTCGTGTAATTAAATTATACAATATTAATAATTTAATATTTGAAAATAATGTTTTTAGATAATGTTAGATAGTTGATAGAGATCACCATCTGTCAACAATCATAATCTTGAGCCCGCGAGCTCGACAATCCACCTGTCAATTTGTATATCGTTGAACTTCGGGTGTTGTTTGAGGACACAGAACAATAAAAATGCAATTTTGAGCCCACCAACCCAGGATTCAATGATCCTAAAAAGTGGCTAAGCATAGAATGAAGAATTCGTACATACTTTATTAAATCCCATGTCCATACTTTAGAAAAATACATATTTAATGTGTACAATTATTTATTTCAATATTTTAAATCTAAAATTTAGTAATATTTAAAGTACTTATCCTTTAAAGATTTATTGACTTTTATTTTAATATTTTTAAATATAATCATAAACCTAATTATAATTTCATCTTAATTTATGTTTTGTATATCATTCAATAATGCACTTAAAAATTAATATCTATATTTTATAAAAATACATATTTAATGTAAATGATTATTTATTTTAATATTTTTAAATATAGAGTTTAAAAAAGCTTTGTTTACTTCAATTTTTTTAAAATAAGAAATTTAACATCTTTTAATAATTTTATGTAATTAAATTGTACAATATTAATATTTAATATTTGGAAATAATGTTTTTAGAGAATGTTAGATAGTTGATAAGGATCACCATCTGTAAACAATCTCAATATTGAGCCTATTAGTCCTGGAGTCCTCTTGTCAATTTGTATATCGCGGAACTTCGAGTGCTATTTGGAAGAAACCGAACAATAGAAGCGTAATTTTGAGCCTCCCAACCCGTCTGTCCATTTTTATATCGCGGAACTCTGGGTGTTGTTTGCAGGTGGCAAAACACTGGAAATACAATGTTGAACCCTCCTATCGAGGAACCAACGATCAAAAAAATTTGTTCAATATGAAATGTGGAAGTGATCAGTGGGGTTGGTGATATAAAAGTAAGTGGAAACTGAAGACTTGAATCCGCCATTTCCTGCACCTAGACATTTTTCGAAAAACGAGTAAGTAACCAGAAAGAGAAAGGAAAAAACAAAAAGAAAGGGGATGACAGTTTTCGGAAGCAAGAATTGGTGTAAGAAAGCCCCTCATAAACCTAATTATAATTAAAATTAATTTATGTTTAGCATACGATTTAATAATGCACTTAAAAATTAATATCTATATTTTATAAAAATACATGTTTAATGTAAATGATTATTTACTTTAATATTTTTAAATATAGAATTTAAAAAAACTTTATTTAATTTTTTTTAAAGAGATTTAACATCCTTTAATAATTTTATGTAATTAAATTGTACAATATCAATATTTAATATTAATAATTTAATATTTGGAAATAACGTTTTCAAATAATGTTAGATAGTTGATAGGGATCACCATCCGTAAACAATCACAATCTTGAGCCCGCCAGCCTGGGAGTCCGCCTGTCAATTTGTATATCGCGAAAATTTATGTGTTGTTTGGAGAACACAGAACAATAAAAGCTCAATTTTGAGTCCGCTAGCTCAGGAACCTGTGATCCAAAAAGTTGCTAAGTATGGAATGAGAAAGTCGTACCTACTTTATAAATCCCATGTCCATACTTTATAAAAGTACATATTTAATGTGTATAATTATTTATTTCAACATTTTAAATCTAAAATTTAGTACTTTAGATTTCTTAATATAGAATTAAAAAATCTTTATTTTGTTTACTTCATTTTTTTATGTAATTAAATTTTACAATATTAATAATTTAACATTTGGAAATAATGTTTTTAGATAATGTTAAATAGTTGATAGGGATCACCATCCGTCAACAATCACAATCTTGAGCCTGTGATCCCAACAACCCGCCTGTCAATTTGTATATTGTGGAACTTCAGGTGTTGTTTGTAGGACACAGAATAATAGAAACACAATTTTGGGCCCGCCAGCCCGAGAACTCGCGATAAAAAAAAGTGGCCAAATATGGAATGAGGAAGTCGTACATACTTTATAAAATCTCATGTCCATACTTTAGAAAAATACATATTTAATGTGTACAAATATTTATTTCAATATTTTAGATCTAAAATTTAGTAATATCTAAAGTACTTATCCTTTGGATTTCTTAACTTTTATTTTAATATTTTTAAATATAATCATAAACCTAATTATAATTTTATCTTAATTTATGTTTTCTATATGATTCAATAATGCACTTAAAAATTAATATTTGTATTTTATAAATATATATGTTTAATGTAAATGATTATTTATTTTAATATTTTTAAATATAGAAATTAACAAATATTTTGTTTTGTTTACTTCAATTTTTTAAAAATAAGAGATTTAACATCAGTTAATAATTTTATGTAATTAAATTGTACAATATCAATATTTAATATTAATAATTTAATATTTCAAAATAATGTTTTTAGATAATGTTAGATAGTTGATAGGGATCACCATCTGTAAACAATCGCAATCTTGAGCCTGTCAACCCGAGAGTCCATCTGTCAATTTGTATATCGCGGAACTCTGAGTGTTGTTTGGAGGACACAAAACAATAGAAGCGCAATTTTGAGCCTGCCACCTCGCAAATCTGCCTGTCAATTTGTATATCGGGAAATTGTTGGTATTGTTTGTAGGACACATAACAATAGACATGCAATTTTGATCCCTCTAGCCCGAGAACCTGCGATCCAAAAAGTGACTAAGTATGGAATGATGAATCTATACATGCTTTATAAAAACTCATGTTCATACTTTATAAAAACACATACTTAATGTGTATAATTATTTATTTCAATATTTTAAATTTTAAATTTAGTAATATATAACATACTTGTCCTCTAGATTTCTTGACTTTTATTTTAATATTTTTAAATATAATCATAAACCTAATTATAATTTCATTTTAATTTATGTTTAGTATATGATTCATTAATGCACTTAAAAATTAATATCTATATTTTATAAAAATACATGTTTAATTTTAATGATTATTTACTTTAGTATTTTGAAATATAGAATTTGAAGAAGCTCTCTTTCATCTACTTCAATTTTTTTAAAATAAGAGATTTAACATCCTTTAAAAATTTTATGTAATTAAATTGTACATTATCAATATTTAATATTAATAATTTAATATTTGAAAATAATATTTTTAGATAATGTTAGATAGTTGATAGGGATCACCATTCGTCAACAATCACAATCTTGAGCCCAGCTTGAGAGTCCGTCTGTCAATTTGTATATCGCGAAACTTCAGGTGTTGTTTGGAGGACACAAAACAATAGAAGCTCAAATTTGAGCTCGCCAGCCCGAGACACTGCGATCCAAAATGTGGCTAAGTATGGAATGAAGAAGCAGTACATACTTTATAAAATCCCATGTCCATACCTTATAAAAGTACACATTTAATGAGTATAATTGTTTATTTCAATATTTTAAATCTAAAATTTAGTAATATCTAACGTACTTATCCTTTAGATTTCTTGAATTTAATTTTAATATTTTAAAATATAATCATAACTTAATTATAATTTCATCTTAATTTACGTTTTATATATGATTCAATAATGGACTTAAAAATTAATATCTATATTTAATAAAAATACATGTTTAATGTAAATGATTATTTATTTTAATATTTTTAAATATAGAATTTAAAAAAAAATTGTTTTGTTTACTTCAATTTTTTTAAAATAAGAGATTTAACATATTTTAATAATTTTGTGTAATTAAATTGTACAATATTAATAGTTTAATATTTGGAAATAATGTTTTTAGATAATGTTAGATAGTTGATAGAGATCACCATCCCTCAACAATCACAATCTTGACCCTGCGATCTCGACAGTTTGCCTGTCAATTTGTATATCGCGAAACTCCGGGTGTTGTTTGTAGGACACAGAATAATAGAAACACAATTCTGAGCCCGCCAACCCGGGAACCCATGATTCAAAAAAGTAGCGAAGTATGGAATGAGGAAGCCGTACATACTTTATAAAATCCCATGTCCATACTTTAGAAAAATACATATTTAATGTGTACAAATATTTATTTCAATATTTTAGATCCAAAGTTTAGTAATACTTAACGTACTTATCTTTCAGATTTTTTGACTTTTATTTTAATATTTTTAAATAAAATCATAAACCTAATTCTAATTTCATCTTAATTTATGTTTTGTATATGATTCAATAATACACTTAAAAATTAATATCTATATTTTATAAAAATACATGTTTAATGTAAATGATTATTTATTTTAATATTTTTAAATATAGAATTTAAAAAAGCTTTGTTTTGTTTACTTCAATTTTTTTAAATAAGAGATTTAACATCCTTTAATAATTTTATGTAATTAAATTGTACAATATCAATATTTAATATTAATAATTTAATATTTGGAAATAATATTTTTAGATAATGTTAGATAGTTGATAGGGATCAACATTTGTAAACAATTGAAATATTAAGCCTGCTAGCACGGGAGTTCGCCTGTCAATTTGTATATCGCGAAATTCTGAGTACTGTTTGAAGGATACAAAACAATAGAAGCACAATTTTGAGCCTGCCAGCGTGCGAGTCAGTTTGTCAATTTGTATATCGTGAAACTCTTGGTGTTGTTTGTAGGACACAGAACAATATAAACACAATTTTGAGCCCGTCAACCCAAGAACCCGCAATCCAAAAAGTAGCTAAGTATGGAATGAAGAATCTGTACATGATTTATAAAATCTCGTGTTCATACTTTATAAAAATACATATTTGATGTGTATAATTATTTATTTCAATATTTTAAATCTAAAATCTAGTATCCTTTAGATTTTTGGACTTTTATTTTAATATTTTTAAATAAATCATAAACCTAATTATAATTTCATCTTAATTTATGTTTAATATATGATTCAATAATGCACTTAAAAATTAATATCTATATTTGATAAAAATACATGTTTATTGTAAATGATTATTTACTTTAGTATTTTTAAATATAACTTTTTTTACTTCATTTTTTAAAAAATAAGAGATTTAACATCCTTTAATAATTTTATGTAATTAAATTGTACAATATCAATATTTAATATTAATAATTTAATATTTGGAAATAATGGTTTTAGATAATGTTAGATAGTTGATAGGGATCATCATTCGTCAACAATCGTAATCTTGAGTCCTCAAGCCCGGGAGTCTGTCTATCAATTTGTATATCGCGAAACTTCGGGTGTTGTTTGGAGGACACAGAACAATAGAAGTTCAATTTTGAGTCCGCTAGCCCGAGAACTCTTGATCCAAAATGTGGCTAAGTATGGAATGAGGAAGTCGTACATACTTTATAAAATCCCATGTCCATACTTTATAAAAGTACATATTTAATGAGTATAATTATTTATTTCAATATTTTAAATATATAATTTAGTAATATCTAACGTACTTATCCTTTAGATTTATTGAGTTTTATTTTAATATTTTTAAATACAATCATAAACCTAACTACAATTTCATCTTAATTTATGTTTTCTATATGATTCAATAATGCACTTAAAAATTAATATCTATATTTTATAAAAATAAATGTTTAATGTAAATGATTATTTATTTTAATATTTTTAAATATAGAATTTAAAAAAGTTTTGTTTTGTTTACTTCAATTTTTTTAAAATAATAGATTTAACATCCTTTAATAATTTTGTGTAATTAAATTGTAAAATATTAATAATTTAATATTTGAAATAATGTTTTTAGATAATGATAGATAGTTGATAGGGATCACCATCTGTCAACAATCACAATCTTGAGCCTATGAGCCCGTAAGTCCGCCTGCCAATTTGTATATCGTGAAACTCTAGGTGTTGTTTGGAGGACACATAACAATAGAAGCACAATTTTGAGCCCGTCGACCCGGGAACCCGCGATCCAAAAAGTGGCTAAATATGGAATAAAGAAGTCGTACATACTTTATAATATCCCATGTCCATACTTTAGAAAAGTACATATTTAATGTGTATAATTATTTATTTCAATATTTTAGATTTAAAATCTAGTTATATCTAACGTACTTATCCTTTAGATTTCTTGACTTTTATTTTAATATTTCAAATATAATCATAAACCTAATTATAATTTCATCTTAAAAATACATGTTTAATGTAAATGATTATTTATCTTAATATTTTTAAATATAGAATTTAAAAAAGCTTTGTTTTGCAATTTTTTTTAAAACAAGAGATTTAACATCCTTTAATAAATTTATGTAATAAAATTGTACAATATTAATATTTAATATTAATACTTTAATATTTGGAAATAATGTTTAAATCCCTTCTAGCCCAAAAGATTTTGTATTTGGGATGAAAATTCCTTTTCATCGCGGCATAGGAGATGATCTTTCTTTATAAAAGAATAAAAGGTTCTATCATAATCCTGGATTGATATTTCAGATTCCTAATCAATAATGAATGGAGATGACTTATCCATAATTCATTTCACTATTCATTGATAAATTGAATCATTTTATTTATACGACTTCTCTTTATACAACATAAGATAGGAAAAGTAACAATCTTCACCTTTATATTGAAAACTCTATGTCTATAAGGGAGTGGTTCGAAGACAGACATAAAATAACTGGATTACTAAAAAATTCAGTCGAAAGGGATAGTAAGGACGTCAATGAGATGGAGAGGAACAAGGATCTAAGTATTGATTACATTAAAATTAATAGATCTTGTGTCAACGATGAACAACCTGTCGTAGCGTGGCATGGTGGGGAATGATAGAGGCGCGAAGCGAACATTCCGGTAAGATGTAAATTTCAGAGTGATAAGGTGGTATGACTCTATAATTGACCTCATTTAAGAAATCCATACAAAATCTTTGAAAGGAGGGCTTGCATTGCTAGCTTGGGTTGGGGGATTCCACCCTTTAACTAGCAAATTGACCAGTCCAAGGCCACTTTCTCCATGGGGGAATGAACTAGCTAAAGTGCCAGATTAATGCATATAAATCTACCATTTGTATATTATAATAGTATTTCCCTTCCTTCATGGGCTACACTTTTTCAATCGTGAAATTACTAGTTACTACTTATCCATCCTCAGAACCCGTCAAAAGAGGTTGTGCTTTCTAAAAACATGAACTGGCCCTTTCTTTCCTGTTGCAGGCTGTAGTGCTCCTCCCGAAGATGGGGGGGAAAGAAGTAAGTCTCAATATTTATTATTCCTTTTACGGGTTCAAAGATTCAATCAAGTTAAAGATGGGTTATCACTAGGGGAACTATTCTGGTCAAGGAGGCAGGCGTTGTTATTGATCAAGACGCACCAAACCAAGTAGGCAAGCGTAATTGTTCAAGTACGTCCACTTTGAATACAACAATTATTGTGACTACAACCGGGCAACCACAATAACTATACCTCTCTTTATCGGTCCACCTTAGCATATGAAACCTCTAGCGAGTGATCCTGACTAGGAATTAATAACTACCTTTCTCGGTCCACCTAAAACTACTACAACGCTGGCAGTTATCCTTCTGTGGTTGCTGTTGTGTAGTTGTTGTATCTGCTATGTCGTTGTAATTGTTGTTGTAGTTTTATTTGTATATGTTGTTGTAGCTGTTCGTTGTAGATGTGATGTTCTTTGTTGTTGGCGTGTTGTTGGCGTGTTGTAGTAGTTTTTGTATTCGTTGTTGTAGCTACCTAGTTTCCCTATTGTAGTTTCCATGTCGTATTCGTTAGTTGTATCTGTTGTTGTAGTTGTCGTAGTTATTGTCGTAGCTACCGTATTCATAGTTGTTGTCGTAGTTGTATTCGTTGTTGTAGCTGTTTCCATTTGTAGTTGTTGTATCCACTGTAGTTTCCATTGTATTTTTTGTATCTGTTGTAGTTGTTGCTATAACTGTATTAATATTTAATATTAATAATTTAATATTTCGAAATAATGTTTTTAGATAATGTTAGATAGTTAATAAATATTCTATTTATTATTTGCAAAAAATATTCATTTTTTAAATATATTTAATTAGTAAAAATAACAATGACATATAATGGATTAAGAGAAACTACAATGTTGAAAAGTAAATAAAAAGAAAAGACTGATATAATTTGGTTGTGGCAATTTATTCTTTGGCTATGGCATTGTCACAAACAAATTTGAACTATTTAGTTTAAATGGTATTAAATTGATACATGTGAGCAAATAATACATATGTTATATTATAACATGTGTTATAATATAACATATGTATTATCTATAATATGGGAATAATATTTACGGGTAAATTAACTTTTAATTTACTCTTGATTAACTCAACAAATTAACTATTAAATAAATGATAAATACATAAAAATATATATATATATATATATAGAATAAAATCATTCACTTACTTTTAGGCAGGGACTACGCTGCCATGCAACACTTGTTTTAAGATGATATTCAACAGTTTGTAAGCGGTATGTTATAAATTCAAAATCTTCAGCATGAGCTCCTTCCAATAAATAATTGAGATACGGGTTTCCAATTTCTCACACTAAATAATTGAATTGAGATATGGGTTTCCAATTTCTCACACGAGTCATTATCAATTTTCAAATAAAATTATAGGGCACCGCGTAACTTGTTACATTTCTCGGCGGTGTGTTGGTAAACGTAAACGCACCATCGCGTCCATTTAACAATGCACCGAAGAAAATCATATAACTAGTGGGGCGTTGCATCAAAGTGCAGTTAACACATCGAGATGTTAAAGTACATAACACATCGTCCTTATCATATATATTTTTACGTAGTGCATTGTTAAACGTATGCACCGGGGTGTTCATGTTTACCAAACACACCGTCAAGAAATGTAACATTGTGTTGTGGTCCAACCAGTAATGTTTTTGGTGGCACTGTGCACGGTGCGATAGTAACAACTGGAACGTTTCGTAATAAGTTCCATACTCGAAAATTTGTTAAAGTTTATGTGACGTTGCGACTATGTTTTTTTTTTGTCAATAAAAGAGGGACCTTATATTAAATCATACTTTTACATCTTTGTGATGCTTGGCAGTCACCTATTCCGCCACAGGAGGGAAACCAGAACAGGTGGCTCCAAGCGGGATTTTGTCTATCATGTTTGAAAAATATTTTACAAAAATTGAGCAGAGAATTGCTAGTGTCTATAGGAAACCTGTTCCATCTAACCTAGGGATGGCCTCGTTCAGAGCCACCATTACTGAGAGGATTGCACAAACAAAAAGGAGAGTGAAAACTATCTTATCACTATCTACTCTATATCTGTAATTGATAAAAAACTGGGACTCGGGGTGAACCGCATCATTTCATTGGAGAACCTGGATGTCCATGAGTGGTGTAAGCCAGGGTGAATCTTTGCTTGCAAGTTGGACAATGGGTTTGTGTTGGAGCATCTGTGAATGCCTCAAGATGCATGTCCAGTCGTTGATTGATAATCCCTTGGCCATGCACCTGTTCGTCCTATCACTGACAAATGTCGAAGAGGAGCTCAAGATGCTCCTCTACCAGATGATAGGCAGAGTGCGGGCTCTCTTCTCCCTTGTCCATGCCTTTGTCTTCCACTGCAGTTGAATCCTTTCTTGAATCTGTCAATTGCCAACTTGGAGGGATTTCCTCCTCCATGATGCAGCTCCCATCCTCGTAGTAAGGTTCGCCCAGCCTGAGAACTGGGGGGACGAGAAGGCTGGTGGCAGTGGGGAGGTGCACCTCTAAGAGTGGCGATGTCACGTTCACCGAGCTCGGGCCTGGATGAAAATATGGAGGTGGCATCTCCTCTTTGACAGTAGTGAGGCTAGGGTGTGAAGGTAGAGGAGGCGCCTCTTACTTCACAGTGCGAACATGATAATGCAAAGGCGGCAGTGGAGAGTGCGTCGAGGAGGACAGGGTCTCCATTTTCAGAGTGTGAAAGGTTGTGTGAGTGCTCCTGGTGGTGCTGTGGGAAAGAATGAAATGATCTATTAGAACTTGTTGAGAGGCGGTGAGTCTGGTTGCCCGAGTGAGAGCGTTTGTTTTTCTGGTGCCTCGCGTGGGCTTCCCACACTTTCGGGGCATGATGGGAGGAGCAGGGGGATGGAGGGGGTGGTGGGGGGACGCTAGTGGTGATTTGAGGCTAGGAGGACACACAGGGTGCAAGCAATGAAGCCGGGAAGTTCGTGAGGGCCGAAGAGCTCTGTGTGGTGAGCATGCCAAGTGAAAAACAAGAAGAAATGCATGTCAGGGCTGCCTTTAACTTTGTGAGGAGCTGAAGATGCCTCTGACATCGCCATTGAAGGCCGATGGGACTGCTTCAAATATCTGGTACTAGAAGCCTGACTGGACTGTTTATTCGAGAGCTTTGTCAGGTGCATTGAATTAAATCTTTTCATGGTGTATGCCATGGGAAATTAATACAGTGGGGGTGACAGCCTGGGATAATAACTCCCCCGGCCAGTTCGATCCATCTGTCCCCCTCCTTGTTCCAAGTGGCACCCCATCCAGGTGATGTTGCGACTATGTTAGTTACACACATCGGTGCATATAGTGAACGTATACGCACTGTGTTTTTTTGCTAATTTTAAATAATTGTTTACCCGTGTGATATGATATCTTTTCATCGTGACTTATAAAGAATTGCATTAAATGAGCATAAATTAAAGTGCACCATTAAAGAAGGGAAAACTCAAAATCAGATATGAACAAAAAAACTTGATAACGAAGTTCGTCCTTGGTGGACTACATCTTCGGGTCCTTCTCTCAAATGGGTAGGCTCTTTCATTAACTCAATAAAAGAATTTGACAAAATACATAAGTATACCTCATTCTGAAATCAAGCTGCAGAAATAATGCTCAGATAAGAAAACAGACAACACCACTGAATTCGTGGCGTCAAATTACCCAAAAATGACTGTCTCACACCTCGATCCGACTTTGACACTCCCAGGTCCAAGAAGAATTTTGTTTCGGTTTTTGTGCCCTCTACAACCTGCAATAATGACTATACCTCACCTCAAAAAATGTGCCAGAAAGGACATATGGTTTGCGCCTCCCTCTTCCTTGGCTGGGAGGATACACATTTTAAATAATAAACTGGGCGATATGAAACAAGTGGTATCGTCGGCCTAGTGGTTAGGGTCATATGTATTAAGGCGTAGGATCTGGTGGAGGTTCCAGGGTCAAGCCCCATAGATTCTCGTTTTTGGTTTGTTATTGTTACATGGAGTATATATTACATATCTGTTCCACTACATTTAGTGGTGTCTCTAGAAGGTTCTCCAACGAGATATAATTGTGGCTATAGTTGGTGTGGTCTATCAGATTTGGCAGACCCGCAAAATATTTTGTTTTCAAAATTCGTTCACGGGCTATCCTTGTGCATTTCCCACCTGCCACGTGGTAGCCTCTGATTGCTGCACGCTACCCCTACCAAGTCAGCACGCCACGTCATTCGTACAGACTGTATGGACTGTCACGTGGCATGATTTGATTGGTCCATAGATCAATCCAAAAAGCCAATAACTGGGTGACATGTGGCATCCTTTGGTGCTGCTATGTCATCATGTTGATGTCATGCTGCCACATGTCATTTCCCTGCTCCTTCCACGTGTGTTGTGAAAAAATTGACGTCATCTGTATGAATACTGATGTTAGCTGTACAGATGCTGACTCATCCTCTGTTGACTAGGCTAGGTTGACCAAAATTTGACCACAAATATCTTTCAATCCGTAACTTTGTTTGACGAGACGTTTGCGATGTTAGAAAGATTGTGACGCGCTATTCACGATCATGCTTTTTTCACTGAGTTTTGGGAACTTTGATTTTTTTCCCTTTCTCTATTTGCTAGAGACATTCTGAGTGTTCTGAGTTACCTCTGTGAGTTATGAGTTGTTCTAATCCTTCTCTGGATCCTTTTTGGATCACTGCGTTAATATTTTATTTGGTTTTTTCGGTTTAAGCGATGCGTATAATAAAAATAACTCACATGGGCGTACGTGTTGTAGTGTATCACCTTGGTGTGGTGCCGTTTTCCAACGCATCACATGACATCGTAGAACATATTATGTTCGGTGCGTTAGTTTACACTGGCGTATCGGTGACGGTGCTCACAATATTATGGGTGCAATGCTGATGGTGCGTGACTATTTTTTTGGCGCACCATTAATATAATTCTCTTATTTTTTGAAGGAAGTTGTTTTTCTGTATTTATAGATAAATTTACAATTCAATAGATTTTTTTTTATGTTTTATGTATGAGTGAGGCTGATGTATTTCATATGTTAATCATGCAAAGACGTGAGTAGAGAGATAAAAAACAACAACAAAAGCATAGGGTGGACCTAAACAATGTTGTACAAGAATGGGAGGTGAGGGAGAGGGAGAGGGATTTGTACCCTCGCCCTATTACTGCAATGACTCATGCTCTCTTGAGGGATGTAGGCCTCCTTAAGTACTATGAGGAGGTTACATCCCTTAAGGGGCACTCTGGGTTGTTGGTGCATCTGATCTGTCGATGGGATGTCTATCGACAGGATTTCCGTGTGGGTCCGGATCAGTGGTACCATCCCACTAAGGAGGATATTTACTTTATCACTGAGCTATCTAGGAGAGGGGATGATTTTTCCCAGTTCCTAAATGTCCTAGTAAGTGTTGCCATTGAGATTCATATCATGTACTCTCAACAATATATTGGGGTTGAAGTACTATCCCCAACTGATTTTCAGGTGTCTAGTGGACAATTGAAAATCGTCTCTTTGGGTGTAGAGGAGGTTAGGTGCCTCTCACTCCTAGTGACTACCATAGCCCATTTTACCAGTGGGGGACAATGCATTAGCTTCCCTCTTTTGTATTATCTTTATTCATTGGTACATCGACCACAGTGTATTAGATGGTTTGCCATTTTTTTTGCAGCAATTTTTTATAGTGCTTGACAAATGTCGTGCTATGATATGTGGGAGGTCGAACTTGTCATTTTCCTAAGAGTTGTTTTGCTTATTTTTTGAGAGGTTTCCAGAGACAAGGCTGAATTTTTTTCATCATCCTCCAAAGATGAGGACTCATGTGCGGATGCACATGTGGGGGGATATGATTCCCAAGAGGGGTTAGGCGAAGTTTCTGGCCAAGATTGCACTAGATGCACTAGGGCTATTAGGCAGTGCAAAAGATTGCATGTTCGTCATGGTGTTGTATCCTTACGCGGGTTTGGATTGAAGAGGATGTATGAACATACTCTTCACAACAGATGAGTCACTAGATGTTAGAGGTAATATTAATGTTTTTTTTTAAATTAATATAGCTTCATTTTGTTGTCTTACTTAATTAGAATAAAATTAATTCTAACACATTCTTTAACTTGTTTTATTAAATTTTTTAATGAATTAACTGTGTAATTATTGGTCTGTACTATATATATTGTAGATATTGACACTTTCATTGGGGACGTGCCTCCTCCCCTAACAGATGATGATGAGGAGATGATGCCCGAGGCCGCGACGAGTCAAGTTCCTTAGGTCTAGATAACCGACGACATGCATCATAGGCATGATACTAGATTCAAGTTGGATTTGGGCGACCGACTCTCTGCACTTTTGATTGAGGTGGGAGTCCGCCATGCCATGATGCGAGACATCAGGGAAGATCCCACGCTCTTGGAGCTTTGGAGGGAGATGCCACGTGATTTGATGCCTCTTATGCGTTATATCGTCGGAGGTGCCAGGATATTAACAACGATGAGTGCTCTCGATGATAGGCACAACTCTTCTTCCAGTATGACCCGTTCATCCAATATCCCATTGATTGATGAGGGTGGTCATGATCATCCTTCTCCACATCCTCCTTCACCTCACCTAGATCATGAGGAGGAAACACATATTCCTCATCCTCCTCTTTCACCTCACCTAGATGAACAAGAATGACCTATTCATCATCCATCATCTTCCACTACATACCAAGCCTCCACTAATGTTGTAGATATACAGATTATGCCATCGGCTATACTGGATATGTTGT
>SNQJ01S0035050.1:37107-53144 GCA_010110895.2 Picea sitchensis
GTTGATGATGTACTTAATTTATATGTTGATGTTGATATGTATATTGTTAGGTCATGTTAGATTTGGATGTTAAATGTACTTGATAGATGTTTATGTTATAACATTGTTCATTAGACGTGTATTTTTCATGTTGATCATGATGATATACTTAATTAATTTATATTTTGATGTTGATGTGTACATTTTTAGGTCATGTTAGATACATTTAATGTTAAATGTGCTTGATAGATGTGTATGTTAAACGATTCTTGTTAAATGTGTGTGATGATAATGTTAAAAAATTCTTGTCTTTTGTTAGATGTAATCACAATGATGATGCCCTGTTAAATTATTAGATATGTGTGTGTTGACGCTTGAATCCTTCTGGACCGAAATGACAACCTCACGAGGACATTAGTCCCCCTTCGTTTTTAGAGAGGTGGTACTCCTCTTGGACTAAAAGATATATCTGTGATATCTTCTATTAGTAGAGTGCTAGGAAACAAACCCTAAATATTTATGCTTGTGATTATGAAATAAAATGTGGGCCAAGGAGGCCACCTAGGGGAACGCCCACCTAGGGTGCACAAGTCAATCAGCTAGGCGCAACACTTCTTCACCTTTTGATGATGAATTAAATATATGTAAAATAAATTATTCCCTTGGTATATAAGGTGAACTGGGACTAAAATAAAACATTCTTACCTTTTCTTCTGAAGCTATGTGTCTTGGTTGTTTTCTTTTCTGAGTTTGCATTTTACATTCACGACAATTCTGTTTTTAGGGTTTTCTGAAGAATAACCAGTGTGCCTTCATTCATGGATGCCTCCTGGTGACTCCATTTTCCATGCTTCCACCTCTGAGAGAAATCTTATCTCATTAGCCAACCACTCTCTCAGGGAGAAAATCATTTCGTTTGAGTTTTCTGAGGCAGAAGGGAGGGCACACCAATTGGGGTTTGAGTCCTTGTTGGTTTCTTATTTGTGGGAATGAAGTTAGTGCACCCTCTTCCATGGCTGCACTGGGCTTCTCCCACTAATCCCCAGAGGTCACTCTGAGATCACCAAAGTCTCTTGGCCACTCTTGGACCACCCTGGTCTGGATCCCCATTTGCTTGGTCACCCAAACTAATGGTGCTCCCCTGTTAAGATTTGCACCCCTGAGGAGAGTTTTTGGTCAGAAGATGAGCTATGGCTTGCGTGGTCACCTTCTACTGTAGATCGCCTTCTTGGGCAGATCAATTGGTATTAGAGCCTCAAGATCCATGGAAAGGCTTCCGATCTTGAATATTGAGCCAAATGTTTTTGGGGGGTTTCATGAAATAATCCAGAGTTTGCCCATTCCAGGGTTTCCATTTTATGCAAGAAACTCCACAGATATCATAAGCCCCAAGGGAGCCCACATCTCCATTGCCCTAGAGAGGAGGTCCAAAAATAGAAAACAATACAGATCTCTCCCTCTAGACCAGTTCAAGTTTTGTTGCCTCGGGGTTTTGAGTCACCTGTTCTCAAAACATAGTCCTTTGTTCTCAAAACAGAGTCCTTTGTTCAACATTGCAACCTAGGGGCACCTTTTCTCTTCAGTTGGCCTCATAATGCCTCCATGCAAAGATCCTTTGGCAGTCGACTCAGATTCCAACACATCAAATTCTGTCCAAGATCTTGCCTCCGTCCTCAATGAGCTGCTCAGAATGCAACAACAAAAAAATCTAGATCCATTCCGGTTGGACACTCGAATCCAATTACCCAAGTTTGTTGGGAAAATGAATGGTGAAATGGTGGATTCTTGGATCCGTATCCTATCCACCTATTTCAATACATTTCCAGGCCTTACCAAGGAAAGAAAACTCCAGATTGTCGCCTTGCAATTAGAAGGATTGGCACAAACTTGGTGGGATACAAAGCAAGAGAAGAACAAATTTGTGATAGATATTGGGGATGCTCCAGAATTCTCTACTTCACAAACCATCAAAACCTAGGCTCGACTTTCTGAAGCTTTGAGAAATTGCTTCTACCCACCTGGGTATGTGAAATCCTTATGGATCAAATGGCACCAACTTTGACAACTCCCTTCACAAGGAGTGTAAGGCTATATAGACTTCTTCTGCAAGATGTGCCTCTTACTCCATGTTCTAGATCCAGAAGAGGTACTCATATTAAAATTTGTGGTTGGTTTATTAATTCAATTCCGTCAAGAAGTAGAGCTGTTTGAAAATCCAACTTTAGATAAAACGTTTCAGAGATCTTTGGCTATAGAAAGGAAAGTCGCTCCTAGAGGTCGTATTCCTTAGTCCCACCCTTACACCAACCCCCCCACCTCTAAAAAATCCATCTCCCATCCCTCATCCCACTTTCCACNCACTGAGCTCATTGTGCCTTCCCAAGTAGAAGATACCGAAGAATTTCCTCTAGACAATCCCATAGAAGTAGATCCCTCATTGATTCTAATGACCCAGGAAAATTCAAACGCATCCACCCAACCCCTCTTCACCCATAACTGCCAAATCAAAAATGCCTTGGATTTACTTATTATGGACAATGGAAGCCAGAAAAATTTGGTGTCTCAAGATCTTGTCAACCACCTTAATCTTGTCACCAGTCCACATCTGCAACCCTATCAATTCGGATGGGTCCAAAAGGATGGCCCTTGCCTCCTAGTTTCCAAGCATTATCTGGTCACTTTCGCCATATGCCAATTCAAAGATATTGTCCTCTGTGATGTCTCCCCCTTGGATTGTGCGGATTTGCTTCTCGGTATCCTATACCAAACCCAAAGAAATGATATCTATCTAGCCAAATCCCGATAGTACAAAATTACCAAAGAAGGCCACACTTATATCTTAACTGCAACAAACTCCAAACCCCCTTCTACCAAATAACAAATCCCACATGTACACTTAAACTAATGTGTCTCTCTCTGTTTGGTGCGCCCAATAACACCAAACAATACAACGCACATTGTTCTTGAAACTATGACTTCCCTCCTCCACGAGTTTGCAGAGGTATTTCAACATCCAGAAGGACTTCCCCCCTCCTGCCACATTGACCATTCCATTCATCTCATCCCCGGATTTTCCTTACCTAACGCCCCTACTTACCGATTGGCCCCAACATAAATAGAGGAAATGGAGAGACAACTGACCGACCTCATCAACTCTGGCCACATCCAACCTTCATCTTCTCCCTGGGCTTCTTCCGCCTTTGTCATCCCTAAATGAGATGCCTCAGAAATGTGCCTTGTCACTGATTACCGAGCCTTGAACAAAGCCACAATAAAAAACCGTTACCCCCTTCCTCAGATTGAGGAACTACTCAACACCCTCCAAGGAGGTAAGTGGTTTACTAAATTGGATTTGATAGCCTTCTACCATCAAGTTCGAATGAACCCAGATGATGTTTGGAAAACAACGTTCAAGACCAAATTTGGTCTTTTTGAGTGGAAAGTCATGCCTTTCGGTCTCACCAATGCCCCAACCACTTTCATGAGGCTCATTAATTTCATCTTCAGAGCACATTTGGGTCGATTTGTGGTCATCTACTTAGATGACATTCTCATCTTTAGTCGGACATGGGACACTCACATGCAACATGTCCGACAAGTTCTCCAAATTATCCAAGAACACAAGTTGCAAGTCAAAGAGAAGAAATCATATTTCGGTCAGACTTCGGTCCCCTATCTCGCTTTTGTGGTCATCTCAGAGGGTATTCAACCATATCCAGCCCGCATACAAGCATTGAAACAATGGCCTCTACCTTCTTCAGCTAAGGAGTTGAAAAGCCTTTTGGGTGGCATCAATTTCTATCGTAAGTTCATTCCCTCTTTTTCAAATCTTTCTCGACCTTTGCATCAACTATCAAATACTTCTTCTACATTCATCTGGACCAAAGAAGAAACTACTCACTTTGCTCAGCTCAAAGACACCCTCTGCTCATCCCCTGTTTTACATCTTCCAGACCTCTCCCAACCCTTTGAGATTGAGTCTGACGCCTCACAATATGCTATTGGTGTCATACTTAAACAGGGAGGACACCCCATTGCTTACCACTCTAAAACCATGTCCGAGGCAAAAAAAAATTATAGTACCTATGACAAGGAATTTTATATTCTGGTGCAAGCACTCAAACAATGGAGGCATTATTTGTTGGGTAAAGAAACCATTCTTCATACCGACCACCACCCTTTGATTTTCATCAACTCTCAATCGAATATTCAGGAACAAAGGCACCTTAAATGGGCCTCCTGCATTCAACAATTTCACTTAGTCATCAGATACAAGAAAGACACTTTTAATAAAATGGTTGATTTGCTAAGTCGACCTCCCACTCCAGTTCTTTCGATTATTGAAGTACGTTGTGCTACTTATGACACATGGAAAGATCAATATGCTACTGACACCGACTTTCGAGAGATTTGGGAAGCTTTGCAAAGCCCCACAGTGATCAATCAGACCCCCTTCCTAGACTACACTATTTGGGATGGGTGCCTATATAAGTTGAATTTGCTATGTGTTCCACACTCAAAAGACCACCTCTTGCTCATCAGGGAAACGCATGCTTCAGCCTATGGGGGCAACTTCGGGACCACAAAGACCACCCAACATCTGCAACGCCATTTTCATTGGCCTTCCATGCAGCCTCAAGTTGAAAAATTTATCAGAGCTTGTGCCTTATGCTCACAATCTAAGCCATCCAACCAAAAGCATGGGTTGTATCAACCACTGTCGCTTCCTTCTTGGCCTTGGGAGTCAATCTCAATGGACTTCCTAAGTGGAATTCCAACAACCCAAAAGAAACATGATGCAATCTAGGTATTGGTATGTCACTTAAGCAAAATGGCACTTTTTATCCCATGCATAATGACTACTACAACAACGCAAACAACGAAACTCTATTTCTGCCATGTCTGGCCCCATTTTGGCCTCCCAAGCAGTGTCATCTCAGACATAGATTCTCGCTTCCTCGGTACATTTTGGAAGAACATATGGGTGCTATTGGGGTGCCACCTCAAGTTTTCTACTGCATTCCATCCTAAAATGTATGGCCAAACAAAGGTTGTCAACAGATTCTTGGTGCATGCTCTCTGAACTCACTTTGGGCGCAACAAACAATGGGACAATTACTTACACATTCTCCAACATAGCTACAACAAGGCAACACATTCTTCTACAATGTTTTCACCTTTTGAAGTCTGCTTGAGATTCCAACCAGCATCTCCAAACGAACTCCCACTCACTTGGGCTCCTCAAGGTACCTTCCATCAACAACAGGAACAATTGTCAGCTCAACGATTTCTCCAACAAATTGCACAATGCCACAGTGCAGTCACATCAGCACTCAAAGCAACCCAAGATCATGGCAAGCAACGCCACGACAAACAAAGAACCTTCATGGCCTTTCAACTAGGGGATCAAGTCTGGTTACACTTGGATAAGAAGTACTTCAAAGGCCACCATCACAAGCTTCTTCCAATCAGATATGGTCCATATACAATACTCGACAAGATTGGAGAAAATGCATATAGGTTGGATCTGCCACCACAACTGGGAATCCACAATGTCATTAAAGTAAATCACTTAAAGTTGTTTGAGCCTTCCCTCTTGGGAGAACCAGTCACCATCACTCATCCAGTGGACAACATTCCCAATTTCCAACTCCCATTGGCCAAATACACTATACTGGACACTCAAAGTTGCTCTACAAGACATCAGACTTACACTTCATATCTGGTATCCCGCCAAGGCCAAACTCCAGCTCAAGAAAAATGGATCACAACTGATGTATTGCACAACAAGTTTTCACATCTTCTAATGGAAGCGGGGACGCTTCCAGATCTAAACAAGGAGGAATTGGGCCAAGGAGGCCACCTAGGGGAACGCCCACCTAGGGTGCACAAGTCAATCACCTAGGCGCAACACTTATTCACCTTTTCATGATAAATTAAATATATGTAAAATAAATTGTTGCCTTGGTATATAAGGTGAACTAGGACTAAAATAAAACATTCTTACCTTTTCTTATGAAGCTATGTGTCTTGGTTGTTTTCTTTTCCGAGTTTTCATTTTACATTCATGGTAATTTCGTTTTTAGGGTTTTCTGAAGAATAACCAGTGCGCCTTCATTCATGGCTTCCTCCTGGTGACTTTGTTTTCCATGATTCCACCTCTAAGAGAAAGCTTATCTCATTAGCTAGCCTCTCTCTCAGGGAGAAAATCAGTTCCTTCGAGTTTTCTAAGGCAGAAGGGAGGGCGCATCAACTGGGGTTTGCGCCCTTGTTGGTTTCTTCTTTGTGGGAATGAAGTGAGTGCACCCTCTTCCATGGCTGCACTGGGCTTCTCCCACTAATCCCCAGAGGTCACTATGAGATTGCCAAAACCTCTTGGCCACTCATGGGTCGCCCCCGTCTGGATCTCCATTTTCTTGGTCACCCAAACTAATGGTGCGCCCCTGTTCAGATTTGCACCCCTGAGGAGAGTTTTTGGTCAGAAGCTGAGCTATGGATTGCATGGTCACCTTCTCATGTAGATCACCTTCTTGGGCATATCAAAATGGTTTTTCAATAAATTGAGTACAATTTTTATGTGAAACAAAAGAAAATATTGAAGGAGGGATTCAACATCAGAATCAAATTGTGATCAACATCACACACAATCTTCTTAAAAATATATAAATACATTGATATCTTCTTCATAGGAGAGAATGATTTGATCATCTCAAAGAATTTTAACGGAGTACTGCAGTCAAGATCAAAAGATAATTTGATAGGTCAACCTCAAATACTTTATATTCTGAAAACAAGGTTACAAAGCACAGTCGAGATCAACCCCGAAACAATTATTTGTGGAGTTTTATTTATGAAATATGTTCTTTATTACAAAAGATTTGACAACCATATAAGTGGTTGCAAATACTCCATGATCACATAAGAAAATATCTTAGAAGAATATAAGAAGAATATTCAACAACTCAGCCTTGTGCCCAACTCTGAGATTCCAACATAAAACTACGAGAAGTGGTGTAGAAGAGTATATCTTGATTGTAGATTTCTTTCTTTCCTTCTTTTGATTGTAGAAGATGTAGATTTCTTTCTTTTGATCAGAATCTTGATTGTGTATCCATGGCTATACCTTCTTCTTCCTTTGATCTTCTACCCTGCCCCTTTGACAATACTGATTCTTGGACTTCTTGATGAAGCCTCTCTTCTCTTTTTAAGAAGAGATTTTCTAACTACCCGAGCATTTAGGGTTTTCTTCCTCTTTTGAAATTCCTATACAAATTTCTTCTTGAAACATTCCATTTAATTAATTCCTAATTAATTCCTCATGAATGAATTCACATCATTAATACAAGTACATTGAAAGTGGATCCCTCTCCCCTTTTAATAAAAGTTTTTAATTAAACTTTTATTTTTTAAAACTTTAATTAATTCTCCACTAAAAGAGGACGATAGTAATTTAATTTTATGGAAGTGAAAGCCAAATTTTTATCCATGTAAACCACTTCTTATATTCTCTGAATCGTCTTATCTTTCCAATTATATAAAATTTTCCCAAAGTCATCTCTTAGATCTCAAGATATGAGTTCATGAAATTGGGTTGTCATGTAGGCCCATTAAAAATGTAGTTGACTGGTATTTTAATTTACAAGAAAAATTTATCAACTTTAAATATATACCACCATATTCTACGCTAAAATACCTTTCCAATGATATAAAGTTTGTGCGATTCCAACACCCGAAGCTCAAGTTATGGCCTTCGTAAGATCAACATTCAACTACCGTCGATCAAAATTGATGGGAAAATGTGAGCCCTTGGATGAATTTCGTGCTTCCCTTCATAAAATTCGACTTTTTGGTTTGAAAGTCTATCCCACATGCATTGGGATATTAGATTCTTTAAGATATATAAAACTAAGTGTTTGATATACTTAACAAGAAACACAAGAACATAAGGAACTATGTAGCTCGGAGGATTTCGACCCTTGGAAAATTACTGAATATAATAATAATTTTGTATGCCCAATCAACCACCAATCTGCCCAGTCAACAATGATGAGTCACCCAATCAAATTTTTCCACATTTCATCACTTTTTGTATGCTTCCACGTGTCTTCATTAATTAGTTGCCATGTGACACCATAGGTAGGTGAGGAAGTCACTTGCGGTAATACATAGTAAGAAATGAGTGTGAAACATTTTAAGTGTAATAGATAGTAAGAAATGAGTGTGAAACATTTTAAGTGTAGGTGAAGTGGAGAGGAGAGGTAAATAGTAGTAAAAAGAAGTTGTAAAATATTCTAAGTCTTGAGAATCTGTCGGACATAATCATATAACATGAAATAAACATCACCAACCCTCACCAACCCGCGAACCGATGAACCTGCGGTAACTCATATATTTGGCTAAATGTTGGAAAAGTTACATAGTAAAGAGTAGTAAAAAGAGTTGGATGCATTATGAAGGTGGCGAAATTCAAAGTGTATTGCGAGGGTATGGGAGATAGAACATACTCTTAAGAAATATCACCAACTCGCAAACCCGCGGTAAGATATAGTAAATAAAACTAAGTCTGGAAAGTATATAATGGGTCACATGAAATATGGAAAGAAATATGGAAAATATGAAAAATTAAAAGAAATATATGGGAAATAAAGGAATTACGTGAAATTCAGGAAATGAAAAAGGGAAAATGAATGAAATGGAAAAAAGTGATAAAGAAATATGGAAAGAAAAATAAAAGGAAATGGGAAAATAAAGGAAAAGGTAAATGAATGTGAATGTGTAAAGGAATAAAGGAAAATGGTTAAGTGTGGAAAATGGTAAGGGGAATATGAAAGTAATGAGACAATGGGAAAAAATGCTAAGTATAGAATGAGAGAATGAATAGGGGTGAAGGGAAATGAGATGAGAGAACATGTGACTTAAAACATTTTTCATATTTCTTCTTGTAACACCTCCATTAGACTTCTGGACAGAAGTATGTGTATCTTGGACATGGAGACTCTGATTTTGATTCCACGAAATGCATGAAGCTGATACCGAGGGCTATGCAATGAATGTATAATAGTTCAAAAATTTTCATCTTCCAATACCATTTTTTTTTTAATTATTCCAGGAGCCAGAATATATAGGTGACCAAATTTCGGTTAACAATGTGCTAGCTAATTAATGACGTTTATATGTGCTAGAGGTATATATAATTAGATGATGTTAGCCAATGCATATAAATGTGTATTTTAGATGTTGTTTATGTTTGTTATAAGATGGTTATCATAATCATGTTTATTTTTATAAATTACAAAGTTTAATTATAAAATTGAAATTATAATTGCATAGATAGTTCATTTTTTTTTTAAGTAAAAAGGGAGGATCCTATTATATTAAAGTTGCAGGTTTACACAATCGTTTACAGCATCAGTTGTCCCACCTAAAAAAGGAAACCGAGACAGCTGGCCATTCCATGCTACTTGTTTTCAAACCAAAATAGTCAGGATGTCATCCGCCCTGCCCGAAGGAAACCAGGACGCATGGCTGCCATTAGTTTAAGTCTATTCCCTAATTTACTACTGGCAACATAACTATAGTCTAACTGAGCTAAAGCTATGGTTTGAAACAAAAGAGAATTTCTAACTATGATCATTGACAAATCCTTTTACCCAGTGTACTCGTCGTCTTTGTCATTCTTTCCCATTCCGACTGGAATCGCGTAGGCCTGAGTGCACGTAGGGCATTGTTGTCTTGGAGAAATGCTGGAGTAAGCTGCATACATCATGTCCAGGCGTTGACTGATTCGAATGGCCCTGTGGATTTGGTCTTCCACCATGCTGCGTGTTTCAAAAATCAATTTCAGATGCTCCAGGTGGAGGAATGGAGGCTGGTCCTATGCATTGCACTCCTTATCTTCAACCTTCTCCTTGTCTTGAATTGCACTGCCACCTTACTGTACTTGCAGCCTATCCTGCTGTGTTGCTTCCCCTGGAAGTTCACTGCTTCTTAAATTTTCTTTTTCACCGGTGTTGCCCTATAATTCTTCCTCAACATAGCAGGTTGTGTACACCTCTGCTGGGTCATCTTCGTGACGATTGTGTGTCATTCCTGGAGCCTGAGGCGTGGTAGTGTTCGCGAAATAGGTGTGGGCATCCCAATTATCCGGGACAGTGAAGAGGAGATGTTCTGGAGGCACCTCGATGGGTTTGTCCGGAACAAACTCCTCCACATACGCCATGGGAGGCGTTCTGGTTCTCCTAGGCTTCCTGGTTCTGCAAGTGTATGCCAACTCCAACGCTTTCTTGAACTTCTTCTGCCGCTTCCTTTGAGAGTTAGTTGCATACCACGCCGCGCTTCTGCGAGGCTGGCCCCTTTCTCTCGGCATGTGGAGAAGCAGGGCTATAACCGGAATGCTGACTGGATGAGTGTTCCTACTCCAACGCTCCGAAGGTTCATCCTTCAGCCTTTCAATTTCCAAATGCAGCTCATATCCCTCCGGGCGACTGATAAGGACGAAGGTGACTGTGAAAACCTTGGCCATTAAGGCTAATTCCTTAGTGTGCTGATATGCCATCCTCTTCACTCCCGTGAGAGGCTTCGTCCGCTGGTGTAGGCTGCTCGGGCTCACTCCCATCTTAATGGTGAGGAGATGGGAGCTGATGGCCATTAATTATGGCTCTACCTAGCTCGGTTCCGCGTGTCCTTCCTCTTTGACGTGGCACCCCATCCGGGGGATAGTTCAATATACATATTCATTCTAACTATATATTTTTTCAAAAAACAAATTACATAGGAATAAATATTATTTTCCATTGCAATAATTACTCTTTTTGAATAAACTCTTCTACACTAAAAATTGTTATTATAAAAAAGTTATGATCTCCAATGATAAACATTCTATTGGATTTAAAATTTTATGGATGTAAATCTTCCTATTGTTATTTTTGTCATTATTTCATAAATTGATTGCTATCAAATTTTAAAATATTACTTCATTAATTGTGGTTTTACTCAACATTGGGGGCATAATTTTACAAGTATTTTAAAAAACAATGATAAAAATATGTAAACTAACAAACACTACTTTAGTTAAAAACCAAATTATCACAACATCATGTTATATATTTTATTTTTTAATTATAAACCACATATTTTGTTAATCTTTATTTTAAATTTACAAAATAAATGAACATAAACTAGGTTTTCGAATCATCATATTAACATATCCTAAAAAATGTTGTACTATTAAACATGAGTATCAACCATATCATTACATCTAATTATATCAACATAAAAAGTAGAATTTCACATCCCATTAAAAGTTCAACTCGACAATTAACATTTTTCAAGATTTCACAATTGGAAATACTTAAAGAAGATGAAACATTTTTAAATATATGCAACAAAATATAAATATATTCAAATAACAAACTTTCCATGCAATCACAAATAATTTGAAAGACAAACACATTACGCATCAAATTGAATGTTAACCAACTAAAATTATTTGAAGATTTGTTATAATTAACTTAACATTTCCTCTCTCAGAAGATGAATAAAAAACAATATAATTAGCAAAATAAAGAATATAACAAAACGATCCAACAACAATATTAAAGATGAAATAAAACATGTATATATCACTCTCTGTTGTCATCACCTTCATTATTTTCCTCACTTGGCGTGATAACACTGTTGTTCTCAAAAATATGTTTTGATCTAGGGTTGTGTCTTAATACAAACCACCAATCCCTATCCAACACATCTGGGTAAAAAAACACTTGGTTGCAGTGTTTTGGGAAAACATAAGGCTCATTAGCTTCATCCCACATCTTTTTAGAGTTGATACATACCATCCCACAATCACGATATTCATTTACATTATTTCGATCAAAGGTGTCCCACCACTTGCACCTAAAAATAACACATTGGAAAGAAGAGAAGTCCACTCGAATGATCTCTTGTATATTTTCGACATAACCCAACTTCCCATGTATGGTGTTTTGATCATGGTCGCTAGCACGTCTAGATTGGTCGAACTCGACTTCAAATCCACATTCTTGTGTCATTTGTTCATCATCGACATCCTATGTGCGAAAATAATGTCCATATTCCCACATAGATGGGAACAAATGCACCTATAAAAAAATGAACAAATCGCAGTGTCAAAATGTGTCTAATAACCCGACCATTAAAATATAAAATAATATAGATGTACTTACAATTCAAATGTGCATTACGAAGTTTAAAGTTATGTACACAAAAATATTATTATCGAGTTGCTGCAACCAATCCCTATGTTTAGTGCATCCTCTTATTCACATGGGTAACGACCAGATGCACCGTATTTATCTTTGAATTGGTTAACAACCCAACTATTGGGGCATATCATTGGCATATTTTCTTTTAAATGATCAGGATAAGGCATGCTTCTACCATTCAACTGTCTGAATTTTTTCCTGTCACTTTCCCATTTCCTCCTCTTTTATTCGTACAATGCGACCCACGACTGTGTTGCCTCCGATTTGTAAAGAATGAATTTATTGATGGCATTAATTTATGAATTTGTTGATGTATTCATGAAATCAAACCAACATATAGTACATATGAGATCATGAAAATATACATTCTGAAGTTCAGTGTGAATAGTTACTATGTAGGAATTTGACAAAAGATAAGTTACTTACTATTTATCAAGCGCCTTTTTCCATTTGTTTGGAGAAGCTCCCCTTCTCTTTTGTCTTAATCCCTTTCGTCGTCCAAAATCAATGCACCTTATTTGTTGTCGATCTGCTTGATGTACTCATTGGAATAATAGAAAGACCCATATGATATGTACCCCTCTGCCATAGACCCCTCGAGTTTTTCCCTTTGAGGAGCAAATCCTTTCAATTTCTTCATGTACCTCTCTAAAATAAACATCAAGTGATAGGAGACCACCCCGACTAATTCAACCTCATCTACTAGGTGAATTAGAAGATGAACTTGCAAATCCATGAAGCTCGGCGGTAGTTCCTTCTCAAACATACAAACAATATTACCTATTTCTTGATGCCATCGTGGAATTCTAGCCATATGAATCTCCTTTGATGTGATCCAACATAAAATGCAGATAATTTAGATATGTCACGCCTTAGTTCATGGGGAAACTCATGGATCACACACCCACGCATGATCAGAGGATAATGACACTACAAAGTAAACACATAAAAAATTACTTCTATTTTATCCCATGACATAAAAATAAAAATTAGAAATACTAAAATCATATTTTTGACACATGTTATATCTTTAGAAGGTTCAAATGGTCATGTGATTTCAACCCCCCAAAATGGTATTGATGCACAATGAAGCAACGTCGTAGGGAAGCCCATATAAAGAAGGCACCTTCACATGCAATATAACTTCCTTTGCCAAAGAAATATATTCTTTCTTCAAAATCCATGGGACATCACCTTCTTTGAAAGACCAAGAGGGGCTGACCTCTCCTCTACTTTATTTTATTTTTTGAAGAAATAAGATTTCTCCTCACAACCAAGGTGCCACTTTCTTTCAATGATATGTGCCTCCATAAATAATATGGAACATTTTTAAATATATGCATGAGATCTAGTAAGTGGACAATATTAAGATGCTCTCAATAGGAGAGCTCATAAAATATATATTTCCTTTTCATCCCAATGGGAAATTTCTCAACATAGTTGTCGAAGAATTCTGGATAATAGAACATAGGCTCCCCATTTGAATCGAACATTTTTAGCTACAAGACCTAGGCTCCCCATTTGAATAGTTTTTAGCTACAAGACCTACAAAATTATTGTATACATAACACGTTAGCATTTAAGAATATAATGTCAATCGCAGTGAATAAAACATGCAACTAAATATTATTACATATATAAACAAATCAATAAACATGTTAATTACGAGAGAAAACTCCTAATCCTGGATAATCATGTGCGGTGTAAGCACATATGCCATACAACGTAAAACTCCTCTCTATTGCAATGGGTCTTGATACATCGTATACATGTATCCCTTCCCATAATTCCTTCAATTCATATACCAATGGTTGTATATAGACATCCATAATATTCACTTGTCTTCTACTAGGGACTGTAAGAGCCAACATAAGATGTTCATTCTTCACGGACAACCATGTTTGGGGACAAGGGACAACCTTGCTTGACTCCAATATTGTAGATAATCTCGTTTGACTAGCCCTCAATGTTCTTAAACTTGGAAATAACGTTTTCATACAACCTTATTGCAATAACCCTCAACTCGAAAAACACTTTTATCTCTTCCAACCTATCCCAAAGGTTTTTCCTAGGAATTATGTAAAAATATTTTCTAAAGTCAACAAAACAACAAAAGATATTGGTTTAAGTATTGCATAACTCTTTTGCAATGATCCTAAAGGTAACAAGATGGTCCAAAGTTGAATGATATCTCCTAAACCCGACTTGACTTTTAGTTCTTTTATCGTGACTTTCTAGACAAAGGCTAATCTTCTTTTCCAAAATAATTCCATAAAACTTGGATAAAATCGGGCTAGTCATAATGGACATATGATCAAAGGGAATGTTTCTATCCCTATTTTTAAAAACAAGAACAATGAGGCTTTGAGTCGAGGATTTAGGGAAGACTTGTTTGATTGCTAAATTTAAGAGCTTGTGTATGTGAAGGATGGGGATAGACCCTTCGATTTAAAAAAAATTAGCTTGGTAGCATTCAATGTCCTTAGCTTTCCCATTTGTAAGTCGAGTGCCCAAAATATGCAAGATAAGCAACATAAAATTGTGATTTTGTGCACATTTATGTCATTGAATATCGGCGAAAAAGACCAAAACTTAGAATAGTTATAAAATAAAATAAATATATATCTCTAACTTCTATTTTATAATAAAATAAAATAAATATATCTTTAACTTTCATTATAAAATAAAATAAAATAAATATATTTCTAACTTAACTTCCATTATATAATAAAATAAAATAAATAAATAAATAAACAAATTTTCTATATAATTTTTCTAATAATGCTGCCCACTCCCACTCTCTATAGCATTATTAGAGAAATTATATATAATATAATTTCTCTAATAATGCCCGTCCCTCCCACCTTCTATAACATTATATATAATTTCTCTAATAATGTTCCTCGTCCCACCCTCTATAAACTTTCATTAATCACAAGGTGGGTAACGTATGTATTCACCAACAAAGCACATGGAGGGAAGGTCTTTTTGTAGTCACCCTCTACATAAAGGAAGCCAATCGAATTGAATATATGCTACAATGCTACAGGGCGAAAATACGATTTCAAGCAATCCCAGGGGTTAAAAAGGAAGCCAAACGAATTGAATATATGCTACAGAGCAGAAAGACAATTTCAAACAATCCCATGGATTATGGCCACTATGTAATAGAATAAAATAAATAAATAAATAAATTTCCAACTTTCATTCAAACACTTGAAGAGTACAATAAAATAAATAAATCTTCGACTTCACTAACACACTTAATTTTTTTTTTGAAATGACTTGAAATTTTGGTATAATTATTTGAGTTTGTTTATCAAAATCTATAACATTGATTATAATACAATAAAATAAATATATCATTAACTACAACTATTTTGAATTACTTGAAATTTCGGTATATTGAAATTTAAATAAAATAAGTATATCTTTAACTTCAATTGTTTTGAACTAACTTGAATTTTTGGTATATTTAATATTGAAATTTAAATAAAATAGATATCTTTTACTTCGATTGTTTTAAATTGACTTGAAATTTTGGTATATTTAATATTGAAATTTAAATAAAATAAATATGTTTTCCATGGTTTTCAACTAATTAAGAATTTTGATATAATTTTGAGATGGTTTATTAAAATTTATAACATTAAGTATAATAAAATAATATAAATATATCTTTAATTTTAATTCTATAGAATTGAATTATTTATTATTACGATTTATTTTAAATTTTGATATAATTAGTTAAGTTAATTTATCAAAATTTAAATTAATACTTAAAATTTATAAAAAATAAAAATAATTTTTTTTTTT
>SNQJ01S0035050.1:55620-67050 GCA_010110895.2 Picea sitchensis
GATATTTAAATTATTTATTATTTTATATGGATTTGAAATTTTGATATAATTATTTAAATTAAAATAAAATAAAAAATAAATAATTATGAAATAAAATAAAATAAATAAATATATCTTCAACTTTCATTGGAACACTTGATAATAAAATAAGATAAATAAATCTTCTACTTTCATTAGCACATTTGAATTATTTATTGGTTTCAAGTGACTTGAAATTTTGGTATAATTATTTGAGTTGGTTTATCAAAATATATAACATTGATTATAATAAAATAAAATAAATATATCTTTGAAATGATTTGAAATTTTGATATAATTGTTTGAGTTGGTTTATCAAAATATATAATATTGATTATAATAAAATAAAATAAATATATCTTTAACTATACTTAAATTAACTTGAAATTTTAGTATATCTAGATTTAAATAAAACAAGGTTATGCAATAGCATCTATACTTGTCTAAATAGTTTGTAAATATAGATACTACCATATAAGTTAAATTCATACTTACAATTTTATTGAGCATAAATTAAGTTAAGAAGCAAGCACATATAATTGAAAAAAACACATTATAAATTCAAGTTAAGGAGCAAGCACATATAACTGAAAAAAACACATTATAAATTCATATATGCCCAATTTTACTGCTTAAGTTAGTTTAAGAGAAATAATATATAATTGCCCAATTTTACTACATAAGTTAAGTTCGGGGGTAAACATATATAATTGAGAAACATACATGATAATAATTTAACATTCCATTGCTAAATAACTAAATAAGTGTTATAAGTTTTATTTTATTCGATTCTACATTAAGTTATATATTTATAATTTTTTCACAAATTATAACTGTCTAATAATTTGAACACCCGGATTTTATATTTGTTTGATCCCAACCCTCGGAATAGGGTAACGAGAGACGGACTATATAGCCCGTCGGGTTGGTCATTCAAACGACTTGGTTATGCGCGGCTCCGGAGGGGAATTCCGCAGTTGAGATGGTTCGAACAAACCAAAAACCACTATTCCCTGGCAAGACCCAAGGCGAGCTGATGTTATTCTCTAAACGAAAGAGAGAAGGCGACTTTAAGCAATGCGAAGGTCTCATGAGGCGATGCGACGTTGATCCGTAAGAAGGCGAAGTCAACTTGATCAACACCTAAGAAATAAACAACCAAGAAATACCTTGAAATGTATAATGTTAAATAACTAAATAAGTGTTATATGTTTTATTTTATTGGATTCTACATTAAATTTTATATTTACAATTTTTTCACAAATTATAAGGTCTAATAAATTTAACACCCAAGAAATACCTTGAAATGTATAATACATGTGTAAGCTAAAAAAAAATAAACAATTGAAAATGTAACAACTTTGTTGGAATTTTTTTTACAAATTATACTTTGCTTAATAAATTCTGGTCGAATCACTAGGGCTTGTTCGAGCTTTCTGGCTAGATGGAGGATGTGTAGGGAGGTGGTTGGACGCAAGGAAGGAAAGAAAGAGGTGGTCATACTTGACTCATGTTCCTTTTCATTTGGAAGAAAAAAACATAAACACCCTAGAAATACGTTGAAATGTATAATACATGTAACAATTGTATTGGAAGTTGGAACCATTCATTAATGATGATGGTAGGTGAATTGGATTTTACATTAAGCTTTATATGTACAATTTTTTCACAAATTATTTGTTGTTTAATAAATTAAATATCTAAGAAATAAATATCCAAGAAATATCTTGAAATGCATAATATAAATGGAAGCTAAAATAATAAACAATTCAAAATGTAACAACTTTGTTGGAATTTTTTTCACAAATTATATTTTGCCTAATTAATTGAACACCGAACGCACATTCCTTTTCATTTGAAAGAAAAAAAAATAATTGTCTAATAAATTGAACAACCAAGAAATACCTTGAAAAAGTACATGTGGAAGCTAAAAAAACAATCTAGAATATAACAACCTTGTTGGATTTTTTTTCACAAATTATACTTTCTAATAAATATAAATTGAACACTTGACGCACGTTCCTTTTTATTTAGAAGAAAAAACCATAAACACGTTCCTTTTCATTTGGAAGAAAAAAACATAAACACCTTAGAAATACGTTGAAATGTATAATACATATAACAATTGTGTTGGAAGTTAGAACCATTCATTAATGATGGTAGGTGAATTGGATTCTACATTAAATTTTATATGTACAATTTTTCACAAATTACACTTTGTTTAATAAATTAAATACCAATAAACATCCAAGAAAAATCTTGAAATACATAATACATGTGAAAGCTAAAAAATAAACAATCTAAAATGTGACAACTTCGTTGGAATTTTTTTCACAAATTATACTTTGCCTAATGAATTGAACACGGAACGCACATTCCTTTTCATTTGGAAGAAAAAATAAAAAATAAATAAACAGTTGAAATGTATAATACATGTAACAATTGTGTTGGAAGTTGGAACTATTAATGACCATAGGTGACATTGATTAGAAATTTGTTAGAAGTTGGAACCATTAATAACTATAGGTGACATTGATTAGAAATTTCTAGCCAGTTGTTGCCTCATGTTTTCTTTCACCACTCCAAAATAATTAAATGTAAAAGAAGCTATAGCCTTGGTCATGGTGTTGTCAGCTTCTTGGGATGCTATTTTCTACCTTCTTTCAATTATGTACTTTCTTCCGTCTTTAAATCCAATTCTGTACTTTCTGCAGGGGTGGCAATTGGAAGTGACTGTAAAGGGATTTGAAAGATAGATTATAGAATCATAGATGCTTTCAATATCACAATTTTAATATAAACACATGTTGTATGCATGCATTCAGAGTTATAATACAAACAAAACATGTGTGTGCATGCATGCATTGATTATCTCTGTTGCATTTTTACACAATATTTACAGGTAATAAGTATATTTATAATATTGTATTTTCAATATGATATATATTACATTGTAATGCAATATGATATATATATTTGATTGGTAAAAAGTCTATAAAGGTATACATACTCTAGTCTTTTCTGGATTTGAACTTGTGACTTTTTAAGAGGAAACACATGTTCTTAACCATTAAACTCATAATGCATTGATCATCTCTGTTACATTTTCACACAATATTTACAAGTAACAAATATATTTAAGTGTTGCATTTTCACACAAAATTTACAAGTAACAAGCATATTTAACTACTAATGTCGAACTCCAACCCAACATGTTTGCTTAAACATTGTAAAACAAAGACGTTAATCTATGTATCTATAACCCAATCTGCAATCTACCATCACAGTAAATGTGGACCTCACTTGCCTCAATAATGTAGCAGACTGCACTTGTCTGCCTTGATCATTGCTTATATATCATAGCATAATATCTGTTGAAAATATGGAGGAATCGAAAGAAAAATCAGGTAAATCGGTGTAAGTGAAAGACAGTCAAGGAAATAAAAATTTGCAGGGCAGGTGATGACAATTTCCATGTTTTTTAAACCATGGTTGATATTATGGAGAAGGAAACTATCCAGTTTGTGCTGGATGAACAACAGGATGGAAATGCCAGGCACTTGCATTATACACATACTTCATCATATATGAATATAATAAACACATTGTTATCCAATATATGAATATAATAAACACATTGTTATCCACTTTGAGTTAAATCGATTCACTTATCTAAATCTTTAAAGTGAACCACTTTTTTAATAAATTCTGAAAACAAAATAAAAACATTATTTTTTGAAGTTTTAATTTGAAAATTTAATGAACACAAAATTATATTTAAATTGTAAATACAATTAATTTATTATCAATAAAACCCTAATTCAACATGAAAAATAATTAGTCCTATTTTCTAGAGTTGGGCAGAGTTATGTGGTGAGGTTGATCAGCCTTGAACATTGTGAAAACTATCATGGTGGCACTTGGTCTTGGAGGTTTGTAGGCAACCAGCTCTCACAAGGACAAGTCTAATATTACAACGCAAAGAAATAAACATTCATTATGGTTAACATTTCTGAGTGTATTCCATCGATCGATTCAGGGTCAAAGAAAGAAACATGAGACTTTGATAGCTTGATCTTGTTCGTGGCTAATCAAATACATACCTGACCTGTACAACTTACCGTTAAAATGTTATTATAAAATGATTTAATGGATTTAGATGTATAATATTTAGAGATTTGATCAGAGTTGAGGAGGATTATAGCATACCATTGCAAATAGTCACCATCGGGATCAGAGTTCCATAATTTCCATTCCTTGCAGTCTACCTAGGAAGAAGAACCAATAACCAAGCATAAATGGAAGCCCTTGTAATGGGCATCAATGAAGCTTTAAAACAAGGTTTGAAGAAATGTTTTACAGAGGGGACTCCAAAGTGGTTATAATTCATCTCAATGGAAAAACTCATCAATCTTCATGGGGAATGTCTAGTCAGTCCTCTTGGATCAAGCAAGCTAGTTTTTGTTTTGACAAGTTTGAACACGTCAGGACATGTTCCACTAACGAAAAACCAGACCAGGGTCTCCAACAAGTTAACAACATCATTAGTATTTTATTCCAGTAAGCCTATGCAGCCGATGGGGGGATGAAACTAATTTTTTTTTTATCTGTGGATATATTTTTCAACCAAAAGGAGAGAAATAAAGAACAAATGAAAAGTACATGCAGCGATTTACGAGACAAGACTGGGGCTTCAATAACTGGGAACGAAGTTATGGAAAAAAAATATGATACTTTTGAACCAATTTCCATAGCTGAAAACGATTAAAGGATATTATTGTAAGTCTGCCTTACCTTGGTTACACTGGGTAGAAGAACCCTCGACGTTGCCAGATGAGAATTGATCCTTTGACGACGCCTTCTTTCATCCTCACTATGGTTTTTTGATGCTTCAAGGGGTTTCTCTTCCAAAATCTCTTTCAAAGTCATCTTTGAAGCATTCACAAGCTCCCCTCTCACATTATCCAACACCAAAGAACCGCCCCCATTTTGAGCAAGTTGATTCTGCTCACAATGCCTAACTCCATTGGTGTTCAAATATGAAACGATCGTTTGCAAGTGTCTTCCATAAGATGAGAAGGGGAAAACACCGGTTTGGAAATCAGGAGATGAGTAAGCGAAGTTGGATCAGAATATCCACTTGGAAATGGTTGCTGGTGAAATTCACGCTTGGCTAGGATTTTGCGTAGGGAATAATTGCCAGTAAACCTTTCCATTGTAGGAAGTGCAATTTAACTGCAAGCAATAACCACGGGTCAATCACTATGAGATTAATCCCTGTAGATAGTCTGCCTAAAGAATTGGGGCATAAAATCTCCCGAGGGAGGGAATTCAAAGGGAAACCTTTGCCACTGTCGTCGTCACTAGAGGTAGTTTTTTTCTTCTAGCTCACCACACAGAGGGAAAAAGGATAACTGGAGCATGAAAACTCTTGAGGGAGGGAATTCGAAGGGAAACCTTTGCCACTGTCTTCGACATCTTCGACATTAGAGTTAGTTTTCAATATCAAGGTCATACAATGGAATAAGTGTAAGGAAGAATCCAAAAAGATATCATCTTCTAGTTTAACTTTTAGGTATAGGGACGTAAAATGAGCAAGTCAGCTACTTAGAGTATCTATGCTCACATTCGTTTGTGTTATAGGAAAATCGAAATTTGCTATAACAGAAATTGGCTACTCCTATAACAAGTTTGCTATAACAAAAATTGGCGAAATTGTTATTAGCATCATTAATTACTACTTAATATAAAACAATGAAACTGGTCAAACATTCCATGTATAAGAATATGATTACAATATAGAAAAACTTAGAATTTTGTGCCCTCCCTGATTTCAATAGAAAATGGTAGGGGTAAGCTAGGGAGTGAGGTTGGATGTTGTAATTATGAAAGCAACAAAGAACATAAGCATGCCTCTTATTTTTTTCATAGTGATATATAGGCACTGTCCTTCATTTGTTTATAGTGTTTGAAGGAGAATGCCGGTTCTATTCACATTCCTTCTATGTGAAGGTCAATCCTTGACATTCAGTTTTTTCGTTGTCAATGGTAAACCTTGTTATGGTCATTCCTTGAGATTTATGTATAGTCAATGCCCAAACCATCTTAGGAGGATTCATTTCTTGTTACTCCATTGTATGGATGGAATTGGTACATGCTTTGGTTGGGTTTGGTCCTATGGAGGGCCAATGTATTTATCGAATTTCACAAAAACATATGTTGGAAAATTTGGAGGGTTACTTCCTGGTGCATATACAATTTATATGACTACTCCCAGAGCACCATTGACTAATCCTGCAAAGACACATAAATTGCAAGCATAACTTGTTGGTCTACACAACAATACATTTTTTTCAAGTTGGTGTGTTTCTGAACCACTTATTAATTCCGTGGCACTTTGCACTATAGACATATTCAATAATTGGAACATGAACTTGTTGTGGTTGTCCACAAGAATGTTTGTTGCAAAGAGGTGGATTGAAGTGTCAAATATTTGATATTCTTAGATGGACAACAATACAAAACACATAAAAGTAAACCTGTGTAAAAAAGAAAAATTGTTACACAATACTTTGCAATAATTCCTAATCTTCTATAAAAATTAATAATATAAACATATTCAAATACAAAAACTTAAAAAATAAACATCTTAATAATCATTATTTTCAAAATAAAATTATATTATATAAAAATATATAGGTAATAATTAAATAAAATAAGATAAATATATTCAAATACATCAAATTTATTTTAATAAAATTTGCATGAAATTTTCAAATCCATACTATGAAGATGAGTGTTGGTGTTTTTTTTAGCACTAGAGTGAGCAAAAACAATGCCTTTTAGTTGCCTTGTTAGGCCAACAAAACAATACAGAAATGAATTAGTTGATTAGTGGATCAACCAAAGAGAAAACAAGAAAAGAAATAACAAAGAAATAAAAACTAAATTAAGCATGTATAAACTCAAATGGATGCATGAAAGAGACACAATATGTAGCTACCAATAGGACTGATCTTTGAATTGATAACACCTAGGAGAAGTATGAGAACTTATGAGTCCTCTCTTCCTCCTTGGGGGGCCTTGAATCCCCCAAATACAAAACTCTCTTCTTCTAACAATGTAAATACAATGGTGAAGATTTGATTGTCAAACTTCTAGTTGATGTTTGGATATGTTACGACCGAAACAACGACCTCACGAGGATATGAATCCCCCTGCGTTTTAATAGAGGTGGTACTCCTATTTGGATAAAATATATATCTTGAATATATTGGATTAGGGAGAATGCTAAGAAACAAACGCTAGATCTTTATTCCTTTGATTTGTGTATGGAATGGTTCTTGATAATCAATTAAAAATAGAAATATTGAAGGGGGGCTTCAATATTAGAATATATTTGTGCTCAACATCATATATATGTAAATGTGTTGAACCTGCACAGAAAAGATCTAGCTCGCAAATGACATACACAGTTTGCAGAGAAAATATGAGAAAATAGAAATAAGAGAAAAAGAATGGAAGAATTCTCATTAACCAAATGAATGAATGTTAATTTACACATGATATAATCTGTATAAATCAACTAATGTGCATTGGAGGAGAAGACAATGTGCCATAGTGGTGGTCTAGAGTGATATGGGCACACACCGACATTTACAGGAGTAAACTGCCACCTAGTCTAGTCTCTTAGGCAGTTACATGAGTTAATTGCCACCTAGTTTGAGTTAACTAGTCTCTCAATCTTTAGTTAACTGACTAAAACAGAGTGAAGTGAGGAGGAGATCAGGGAATCATGAATAATGCACTAGTTTGGTGAAAATTCCAAGGATAATGTACATTAGCTGGTGATGATCCCAATGTTGCATGGCGATGATCCCAATGTGGCATCTAGACTCCACTCAACTAATCAAACTGAAGTGTGAACTAAAGAGAATATTCTCCCTAGAATATAATAGACTGAATAATGATTAGTAAACATATGGAAAACATTAGAAAAAATAATTCCTAGGTGTGTGTGAAGTATCTCCAACACCCCCCCTGGACATCACTATGGTGAAAATAAAGAATGGCTCTCGGTAAGGAGGCCATGTTAGGTACCCAAATACAAAAGATGCACTAAAATAAATGAGGAAAGTGGGAAAACCTCATGGGAAACCCCCCCTCAAAGTACAATGTATGTAAGAAAAATCACTGATAGTTGCTAGGAAACTATGTCCTTCACTCCAAGACGACTGCACAAAGAATGAAACTTATGCTCACTGAAGGTCTTGGTGAAGATGTCTGCAGTATGTTCTGCTGAAGGATAGAGCTACAGGTCAATGATCCCCTCATGTACTAACTCCCAGATGTAGTTCATGTAGATCTCGATGTACTTCGTCCACTACATCTGAACTGGATTTCTACAGAACTTCAGAGTACTCTGGTTGTCACACCAAATGAAAATCAATTGATGAAACTGGATGCCCAACTCAGTGAGAAAATGTTGTAGTCACATAGGCTGAATGGTTATGTTAAATACCCCTATGTACTCTACCTTGACTGAAGATAGAGAAATAACATCCTGCGTCTTTTTCTACCAACAGATAGGCCCAGAACCAAGACGGACTGAGTAACCAAATGTGGACTTCCAATCAATGCTATCGCCAGCCCAATCCGAATCAGTGAACCCAATGAGGTCCAAAAACCTGTGCATTGTAGATTGGTTATGTATTGAGCCTTTCATAGGATACCAATACACCAAGAAGATAGACCTATATATAAAAAGTAAACATCATGACCAACATATAAAAGGGTAGATCAACAAAAATGACAGAGTATCCATAACAATAGAAACTAGAAACTACACAGGAGCTTTTGCACTAGGATTCACCTACAACAAACAACCTCATGAATAAACATGGTATGTTAGGATTATTGTAGGGTAAAGTTGGGAAAGGACATTCTCTTTATAGAGTAGTGGCTACGTTTTGGTGCATTAATCAATGTAGCTTGAAATTTTCTTAACTTTTGCTCTAGGATTCACCTGCAACAAATAACCTCATCAATAAACATGGTATGTTAGGATTAGTGCAGGGAAAAGTTGGGAAATGATATTCTCTTTATAGATTAGTGGCTAATTTTTGGTGCATTAATCAATGTAGCATGGAAGTTTCTTTAAAAGGACTTTTATGGCATGCGATGATCTCAAATAATTGCTTCTTGATATCTACATTTGCATCAAGTGGTGTTACAAACACTTGTAATTTCCAAATACTTAATGGAGATACATGTGATATGGACAAAGGATGTGCCACAATGACCAAACTTCGGCTTATCATTGCAACAACTTTAAGAGATTTCATAATGGATAGTAGTAGAAATCATTGGCTAATTTGCAATAATAGTAAATAGGATGTAACAATTTTTTTGGATCTTTTATATTTGAATTTAATGACCACTATTTAAGGGAAGATTTCATGTAAACAATTAGCTTCCACAATTTGGTACAATAGTTATGTGGATTCCAATTTTTTTACTTGGAATATAAATTTTAGTTTTACATGTAATGGACAATATTCATTTGGATTTTACAATAAAACTACATAAGCATGTATGTTGTCATGAGTGTATGTTAAAGTTTGTAAATGAAAAGAAAACACAAAATAATAGCTATATACAAGCTTTTGACTATAAGGGACTTCCTCATAGACAAAGGATTCTTGGGATATATTCACAGTAACTTTTGTAGAGTAAATTATGGGTGGTAGGTGCAAGGGGGATCTTATTTTATCCTCATGGAAATCATGAAGCAAGCTCTGTTTGGAGATTTGAAGAAGCTATCAACAATCATGTGGAGGCTTTATCCCTTTACCAAGGCATTTGAATATTAGATACAAGAAGGATTAGGAGTCTCTCAATAATAGGGGATTAAAAAATCATTTTTGGGCACATGCATCTTCACTCAACACCCAAGGATTTCATTCTATCCAGGATCATCCTAAGAATTCAAAGAGAAGCAAAGAAATTTCACTTGGTAGCATACTACCATGTTTTAAGGGTTCTCAACAAAAAAAAAATAATGAGGTGAATGATGCTAATTTTTTAAGTGATGGAACAATGAGAACAAAACACGAGACTATTTCTCTATTCCATATTCCATAGAACTTTGGTCTTAAGTCATTCTTAGGATGCATACTTAGTATAGTAACATGGGACACATTCCATGCTGAGTGGTGGCACTTTTTCATTCCAAAATGATGGGTAATTACTTGCCATGGACATCAAGGACCACCATTCATGCTTCACATGATGGCCAAGTAGGCTCACAAATTGTTTATTGCAATTCAAAGATGCACAAGTGGGATAAATAAAAACCATGGTCTGAGTTACCTCATTCTAAAATGTTATTGGTTTAAAGGGGAGTTTGGTTCTAGGGGTCTCAATCAATTCTTTTGGGCTTCTTTTAAGTGGTTTGTTCTGTTGGTTCTCCAAGGAAGGTGCACCCAAAGTAGGGGACCATGTCTCACTCCAATCTATTGTTTTATGTCTTCACTTAGTGGAAAATCCAAACAATCTGCGAGAATGGTGAATCACAATCATTCTAGATGTTGATTTTTGTGTGAGTTGTCAGACTTGCAATAGGTTTCAAGGAGGAATGAAATACTACTTTCAGATAATCAGGTAGTCATATCTCAATTGAACGATAAAATCACTAATCATATTGAAGCTCAGAACATCAAGTATTAATAACTTCTTGAGACTATGATTTTCCAGGGAAAACAAATCAAGAAGCTTGTTGTTGAAAATAACATGCTCTATCAATTGGTATTGAGCCCCAAGTATTTAGTGTCTTTTACATCTCATCCAAAAATTCCGATTGGGTCGATCTTAATCACAACTAGGGATGAAGAAACTGTGCAACAAGTTCAAAGAGAGTTGGAAATGGAGCAAATTGAAGAGCATTTCCATTTCTCAACATCCATCAAGTAGGAAGACTTTAACAAACATGTCTTTTTCTAAACTTTATGTTTTTAATGTTTTCTAAATAAATTTTAATTCTAGGTCAATATTTCAAGGTGTATACTAGTAGTTTTCTTGACATCTCTTTCAAATAAGTAATTTTAGGCCAAAGTATTAGAAGTACTTTTGTATTTTTGAGACTTCTAGGTATATAGAATTTCACAATGCTCTTTGTTTGTATTATTATGGTATATAGTGAGAATGCACCAACCTTTTAAAACAAATGATACCATTTTCAATTTAAAATAAATTATTGTAAACACTAGTTAAAAAAGAAAACAAAGTAACTCCTTTTTGTTTGTATTATTTTGTTTGTATTATTTATTATGGTATATAGTGCGAATGCACGAACTTTTTAATATAAATGCTATCATTTTTAATTTAAAATAAATTATTGTAAACACTATTAAA
>SNQJ01S0035051.1:0-10540 GCA_010110895.2 Picea sitchensis
AGAGATAGGGAGGGAGGGAGAGATAAAGAAAGGGAGAGGGGAAGAGATAGAGTGAAAGAAGGAGGGAGAGAGGGGGGAAGATATGAAGAGGGAAAGAGGGAGATGCAGAGACAAATAGAGAGGGGTAAAGAGAGTGAGAGATGTAACATCTCTAGTTTTAATCCTTGTGAATTTTAATGTAATGGTGCAAATGCAATTTAGGCTGGTGAGCTGGTATGTTTCAGGATAGAGAGCTTGTATTGATCAATATGGTCGAGGGCCAAATTATGTAAATTGTACATTGAAATGATTAATACAAATAATAATCATTAGCTATGATACGAGAGGGATGATAGCAATGGGGTCTATTATTCCACAAGAGAGGGGGGATTAATGGGGTTTTGAGGGGTTTCCATATGCCTTGAGTATTAATCCATCTTCATTAATTAGTTTTTCATTTAGCTATTTATCCCTTTGAATTATTATCACTCAATCATTGAATTCATGTAAGAGGTTGGGTGAGGAAGTAAACCCACTCAGTTATGACAACATGGGTTGAGTGTAATCATCCTTGGTGTTACAAGATTTTTCCCCTTTGACCTTGGGTAATGTCATAGTAGAGCAAGACCATATATAAAAGACAAAACCCTACTCTCACACACAAAAATGCCATGAAAAGAATAACTACTTTACGGAGATAAAAAGAGAGAGAGAAGGAGAGGCCTCACACCCTGTATCCTACGTCTGATGTCAATCATCACTCTCCACCTTCGATGTTGCTCCTGATCTTCACTGGTATGAACATGTAAAAGAAGACCAAATCTATGTTGCAACAAGGTAGTTATAGATTCAAATCATACATATAATGTGCAAATATTCCAGTATATGAAATAAGTTATCATATATAAACAAATTGAAATCAATTTACACATGTATGGGCGAAAGAGAACTCTTTTATTGAAAATGGTAAGAATGAGTAGTTACAACTTGACTCGAACCATTGGCACTTCCTCGAAGCCAACCACCTAGGTTCCTCCAATGGTCCTCCTGATCCAGGTGTATATTTGTGGCCACCTACCTATTCCACTTGGACCCACACCATTGTTTCTTTCAATTTTTTAGTTTCCTTAATTGTAGCACAATTTACTATTTTTAGCAGTTTTTCGGGTCCTGAACTTCCAGAGCCATTTTGAGGCCCTAAACGATATTTTTTGGCATCAAATCTCTAACAAAGTTTGGTTTGTTCTAGGCTCAATATTCTTCATCTGCAGTGTAGTCCTCGGATAGATATTTCTAACGATGTATCATGTGCATCAAATGGAGATAGTATGCCCAAGTTAGGACCCCGGGAAATTGATGTACCAATTTACCTCGACGGGGCCCATATTCTGGTGTTTCATCTCCTAGGGTTAGGTTTTTGGATGTTTAGGGTTTTCCATTGTTTCTCAATAATATATGGGCCTTTGAGCCTCATTGTAACACAAATTTCAGAGGGCAGTAGCCACCACATCTCTTCTCAGAGATAAGATACCAAGGACCTAGCTATTTTATTTCCATTCTGTCTGTAAGCATATTTCAACCATTTGTTGTTAATGAAATGAAGTTTTATTTCCGCTGCATCTCTGTGTTTATGTGTATTTCCATATTTCATTGTGTTCCTGCATAAATCCGGATCAGTGGTATCAGAGAAGTCTTCTCTTTCTAGATCCTTCTTTGCATGTTCACAATGAGGTCAGGGTATAAGGAGTTAGGGCTCGATCTGGTTGAATCGTTGCAAGATTAGCCTCGCAAACCCCGATGATCGCACATGGGGGAAGAAAAGAAATATGAGGGAGCAGGAGATCGTATCAAATTATTGTTCGAGGATGCCCTCGAGAAACAAAGGAACGCAATGATAGAAAACTTTTCTCATATCCTTCAACGAATGTCCACTGGCAGGGCATCTACATCCAACAACCACTTTGGAGGCGCCACTCCTTTTAAGGTATAAGTAAACTTTGACATTCCCATATTTGAGGGCCAAATAGATGCATATGTCGTAGATAGATGGTTGAATCTACTAGAAAGATATTTCTCGGTTCATGACTCTTCCGACTGAGAAAGGATTATTTTTTCAATCCTTAAAGCCACCACGCATGTCAAGGATTGCTAGGAAACCTACTGGGAGCAGCAGAGTGAAGGAGAACCCTCTCTGTTCTCAGTCACACCCACTTGGAATTCTTTTCGAGATGCCATCAAGGAACACTATTATCCCATGGGGAGCTATGAGGACAAATACATACAATGGACTACGCTGCGGTAGCAAAGGGACCAAGATGTGCATGAGCTGACGAATTTGTTTCATACCCTATGCACAAAGTTGGGTATCAAATATTCGGAGAAATATTTGTTGTTAAAGTACCACAGTTGTTTGCATAGATACATTCAGGAGGAAATGGAGTTCCTCGGCATCTCCTCGCTTGGTGCAGCATAATGGTATGCTACCAAGATTGAGCAAAAGTTCAAACAAAAGAAGTGAGACTTTGGGTCTGTGAATCAAAAGCAAGGGAAAGGTACCCCCAAACCACCTAATAAAGGACCAAGCCAAAGCGCAGCGGCCGAGGACAACCCACCAAATCCACAAGAAAAGAACAACACCACGAAGCCAAAAAAGGACACGAGGAAGTGGTGTGAGTTCCATAAGAGCTCCACTCATAACACAAGTGAGTGTCGAGCCAAGCAGTCACTGGTAGCTGAGTTAAAGGCTTATGAATCGAATGTAGGCTTCGAATATGAATCAAAACCCGATAAGGGGAATGATAGGGGGAAGCAGATTATCGATGTGGAGCCCAATGCTACCGTTGCCATCATGAAGATCCAGAAGAAGGAACTAGAATATCTAGAGAAGGCAGAGTGCCTCTTCCATTCCTAGATGTGGGTAAAGGGTTCCTCGTTGCAGTTCATTGTCGACAGCGGGAGTGAGAAGAACCTCATCTCAATAAAGTTCATGAAATGACTGGGCTTTTCGACCACAAAACACCCACAACCATACATGATTGGGTGTCTACACAAAGGACATGACCTCCGTGTCAGCCAACAATGCCACCTTCCATACAACAACAATCCCTTCACAGATAAGGTATTATGTGACATTGGTCCTCTTGATGTTTCTGATGTATTATTAGGCCAACCATACTTGTGGAAGCGACATGCTATGTATGAGTCCAAGCCTCGTGCTGTTATTATTACTTTGGGCAATAAGATTTACAGGGTACCAGAAATAGTGCCACCTATAGCCATCTCTTTGGTTACTTCAAAACAATGCAGTAAGCTCATTGCCAAAACCAGGAAATTTGTTTTCATGATGATCTTCCCTAAGGGAAAGAAGAAGACAGTGGCCATGACCTCCAGACAGGGCCCCTCTACATGACAACAACAGACGGATAAGGTCGTGGAGGAGTATGAGGACATATTCACCTCCCCTGCAGAGATGCCTCTACACTACCAGGTCAAGCACCCCATCGATCTGACCCCAGGTGTGTCACTGCGCAATAGACCAATCTATCGGTGCTCTGTTATGGAGAATGACTAAATCAAGAGGAAGATTTAGGAGATGTTGCAGAAAGGTCACATCTAACCAAGTTCATCACCCTGTGGGAGCTCGATCATGCTGGTTCAGAAGAAGGATGGGACTTGGAGACTCTCTATTGACTATTGGCCTCTAAACAAAACCACTGTCCAGAATAGGTACCCAATCCCACAGATTGATGACCTTCTGGACAACTACAAGAGGGAAAAATATTTCAGCAAGATCGACTTGAATTTTGGGTATCACCAGGTACCAATCGAACCCTTGGATGTGTGAAAGACTGCCTTCAAATCCAAGGAGGGCCTTTTCGAATGGTTGGTCATGCCTTTCAGGTCTACAAATGCCCTTGCAACCTTCATGAGGCTAATGGACGACATCTTGTGAGCATTAACCAACTCATTTGTAGTGGTGTGCTTGGATGACATTTTGATCTTTATCCAGACTTGGGAAGAGAACCTCCACAACATCTGATAGGTCCTCCAAACACCGCGACAACACAAGTTGTGTGCCAATTTGGAGAAGTCCACTTTTGGCATGACCCTGGCATGACCCAGGTTCAATATCTGGGATACATTATTGATGAGAGGGGGGTGCATGTGGATCCAGCTAAGATCCAAGTCATTATGGATTGGTCATTCCCCACCACCCTAATAGAGCTCCGCAACTTTTTGGGTCTTGCCAATTTCTACCGCAGGTTCGTTTTGGGATTCTCTCATATCACTTGGCCCTTGAGTCAAGTCACCAAGGGAGGAGAAAAAGAAAAATTATTTTGGTCTGAATCTCAATAGAAGGTGTTCGAGGAGTTGAAGCATTGACTCTTCTCTGCACCAGTGCTCACATTACTAGACTTGCAACCACCATTTGAGATCAAGATAGATGCCTCCGACTATGTTATTGGGGTAGTCCTTACTCAAAAGGGGCATCTAGTGGCATATCACAGTTAGACACTTTCTAACACAGTCTGGAAGTATCCCTCTTATGACAAAGAGATGTATTTCATTATGCAATCTTGCCAACAATTGAAGCATTACAATTTGGGAAAGGAAACGGTCATCCACATAGACCACCAACCCTTGTAGTTCCTACAGACATAAGGGAAGTTGCATAATGATTTCCATAAGAAGTGGTCCACATACTTGCAAAAATTTCATTTGAACATTAAGTACAAGAAAGGAAGAACCAATAATGTTGCAGTTTTCCTCAACCAACCACCTATCATGGTGCTAAAACACAGTTCTCAACTCTTGTGAGCACGAGACTTCCGATTGGTCGCTTCTCTAAAAATGTGATCTAGAATTCGGCCACACATACAATTTCCTAGTTTTCACCTCCAGGATGCCCTGCTATGTCACCTGGGAAACCTTTGTGAACATGCCAAGATTCTTTGGGAGGCACACTATAGTCGAGTAGCTGGGCATTTCGAGGTTGATAAAACCATGGTAGTACTGCAAAAGTATTTCTATTGGCTGAACCTTCGATAGGATGTCGGGAAGTACATCAAGTATTGCACTACTTGCGCCATTGCCAAACCGACCATCAAGAAGCAAGGTCTCTATACTCTGCTGCCTACCCCTAGTCGACCTTGGGAATCCATCTCCATGGATTACATGTCGGGCCTTCCTTCTACTAAACATGGAAATGATTGTGTTTTTGTGGTCGTCAACAGATTCTCGAAGATGTCCATTATGATGGCCTGGAAGAAGAATATCATAGAAGAATCCACTGCTAAACTCTTCTTTGAACGAGTGTGGGTACACTTTGGGATCCCATAGTGTATCATCTAAGATCGGGATAGCAGGTTCCTCAGTACATTTTGGTCCAGCCTCTGGTTGATGCTGGACACCAAGTTTACCAAGTCGATAGCTTTCCATCCGCAAAATGATGGCCAAATAGAGGTCGTCAACCGGATGATCATACAAATTCTACACATGTACAACTCAAAACATCCATGCACATGGGATGAGAGTCTCCCCTATGTATAACTAGACACAACCCCTTTTAGGTGGTCTTGGGATTCCAACCACTATATCTTATTGACGTATCCATGCCATTTGCGGCTACTCAGGCAGATTCAGCCCTCGTCCAATTTGAGGTTGACAAGGTAAACGACTTCATTGAGCGCATTCAATACATGCACCAATAGGTTCATGACATCTTGGACAGAGCCAATGCCAAGTACAAGCATTGACATCATCAACATCAGGTGCCACACAACTTCCAGGTGGGTGACAAAGTGTGGCTACATTTACAAAAGGAGCACCTCACTGGACTCTACCGCAAGATTCACCCACTTCGATATGGGTGATACACCATCACCAAGGTTGTAGGGGACAATGAATTTGAGCTCAATATTCCACCATTCCTTTCTCTGCATCCAGTGTTCAATGTGGATTTCCTTCGACCCTACTTTCCACCTCTACTGGAAACATCTGACATGGCATAAAAACTCACACCAACAGAGTTAAACCCAGATTGCATGGAACAAGCCAAAACTGATAGGATTATGGATACATGGATCAAGAACACCCACCAACAGAGGATCCAACTATATCGAGTTGTCAAAGCAGGCCAACTACTTCACAAGGGCAAGTGGCTCATGAGAGACCAAGTTTAGCAGAAGTTTCCTCATCTCATGGAGGAACTCAACGCAATGGGGACCATTACTTCCTAAGGGGGGAGGAATGATCTAGGTGGATATTGGTGGCCACCCGCCTATTACACCTAGACCCACACCATTGTTTCTTTCAGTTTCCTTAATTGTAGCACAATTTACTATTTTTAGCAGTTTTTGGGGTCCTGAACTTCCAGAGCTATTTTGAGGCCCTAAACGACATTTTTTTGGCATCCAACCTCCGACGAATATGAGTTTGTTCTGGACTCAATGTTTTCTATCAACAGTGTATTCCTCAGATAGATATTTATAATGATGTATCATGTGTGTCAAACGGATATAGTATGCCAAAGTTACGACCCTGAGAAATTAAAGTACCAATTTACCCCGATGGAGCCCATATTCTGGCGTTTCATCTCCTAGGGTTAGGTTTTTGGATGTTTAGGGTTTTCCATTGTTTCTCAATAATATATAGGATTTTGAGCCTCATTGTAACATAGATTTAAGAGGCCAGTAGCCACCACATCTTTTCTCAGATATAAGCTACCAACGCCCTGGCTATTTTATTTCCATTCTGGATGTAAGCATATTTCAGTCATGTGTTGTTAATGAAATGAAGTTTTATTTCCACTGCATCTCTACGTTTATGTGTATTTCTGTATTTCATTGTGTTCCTACATAAATCCGGATCAATGGTATCAAAGCAGTCTGCTCTTTCTCTATCCTTCTTTCATGTCCCCAATGAGGTCAGGGTATAAGGAGTTAGGGATCGATCTGGTTGAATCATTGCAAGATCAACCTCGCAAACCCTGACGACCGCCCATGGTAGAAGAAAATAAAGATGAGGGAGTAGGAGATCCTATCAAATTATTTTTCAAGGAGGCCCTCGAGAAACAAAGGAATGCAATGATGGACAATGTTTCCCATATCCTTCAACGACAACCCACTAGCAGCGCATCTACATCCAACATCCACTCTGGAGGCGCCACTCCTTTTAAGATACAAGTAAACTTTGATATTCCCATATTTTAGTGCCAAATAGATGCAAATTTCATAGATAGATGGTTGAATCTGTTAGAAGGATATTTCTTGGTTAATGAATTTTTCGACCGAGAAAGAATTATTTTTGCACTCCTTAAAGCTGCCCCCCATGTCAAGGACTAGTGGGAAACCTACTGGGAGTAACAGAGCGAGGGGGAACCCTCTCTGTTCTCGGTCACACCCACTTGGAATTATTTTCGAGACACCATCAAGGAACGATATTATCCCATGGGGAGATATGAGGACAAATACATACAATGGACTACGCTACGATAGTAAAGGGACCAAGATGTGCATGAGCTGATGAATCTATATCATACCCTACACACAAAGTTGGGTATCAAAGATTCAAAGAAACATTTGGTGTTAAAGTACCGCAGTTGTATGCATATATACATTTAGGAGGAAATGGAGTTCCTTAACATCTCTTCGCTTGGTGTGGAATACCGGTATGCTGCCAAGATTGAGTAGAAGTTCAAAAAAAAGAAGCAAGATTTTGTGTCTGTGAATCAAAAGAAAGGGAAAGGTACCCCCAAACCGCTGAAAAAAGGACCAAGCCAAGGCAGGGCAGACCAGGACAACCCACCAAAGCCACAAGAAAACAACAATACCACAAATCCAAAAAAGGACACGGGGAAGTGGTGTGAGTTCCACAAGAGCTCCACTCACAACACAAGTGAGTGTTGGGCCAAGCAGTCACTTGTAGTCGAGTTGAAGGCTTTTGAATTAGATGCAGGCTCTAACTATGATTCAGAACCCAAGAAGGGGAATGACAGGGGGAAGCAGATTATTGATGCAGAGCCCAATCCCACCATTTCTACCACGAATATCCAGAAGAAGGAACCAGAAGATCCATAGGAGGTAGAGTGCCTCTTCCATTCCCAGATGTGGGTAAAGGGTTCCTCGTTGCATTTCATTGTCGATAGCAAGAGCCAAAAGAACCTCATCTCAGTAGAGGTCGAGAAACGACTGGTTTTTCCAACCACAACACACCCACAACCATACACCATCGAGTGGCTGGACCAAGGACATGACCTTCATTTCATCAAGCAATTTTTCCTTCCCTACAACATCAAGCCCTTCACAGATGAGGTATTATGTGACATTTCTCCTCTTGATGTTTTTGATGTATTATTAGGCCAACCATACTTGTGGAAATGACATGCTATGTATGAGTCCAAGCCTCATGCTATTATTATTACTTTGGGCAATAAGATGTACAAGATACCGGAAATAGCACCGCCCACAACCATCTCTTTGGTTACTGCAAAACAATGCAGTAAGATCATTGCTAAAACCAGGAAATTTGTTTTCTTGATGATCCACCCTGAGGGCAAGAAGAAGGCTGTGACCAAGATCTCCAGATAGGGCCCCTCTTCATGAAAAAAACATATGGATAAGGTTGTGGAGGAGTATGAGGACATCTCTATCTCCCCCGCAGAGGTTCCTCTACACTTCTAGTTCAAGCACCCCATCGATCTAACCCCAGGGGCGCCACTGCCCAATGGACCAATCGATCGACGCTCAGTTCTAGACAATGACAAAATCAAGAGGTAGATTCAGGAGCTATTGTAGAAAGGTCACATCCAGCCCAAGTTCATCACCCTGTGGGAGCTCGATCATGCTGGTGTAGAAGAAGGATGGGACTTGAAGACTCTGCATTGACTATTAGGCACTGAACAAGATCACTGTCTGGAATAGGTACCCGATCCCACTAATTGATGACCTTCTGGACCAAATCAAGGGGGGAAAATATTTTAGCAAGATCGAATTGAAGTCTAGGTATCACCAGGTACCAACCGAACCCTTGGATGTGTCGAAGACTGCCTTCAAATCTAAGGAGGGCCTTTTTGAATGTCTAGTCATGATTTTCAGGTTGATGAATGCCCCTGCAACATTCATGAGGCTACTGGATGACATATTGCAACCATTCACCAACTCATTTGTAGTGGTGTAATTGGATGACATTATGATCTTCATCCAGACTTGGGAAGAGCACCTCCAGCACATCCAACATGTCCTCCAAACACTACGCAACACAAGTTGTGTGCCAACTTGGAGAAGTGCACTTTTGGCATAACCTAGGTTCAATATTTGGGATACATTATTGATGAGCGGGGGGTGCATGTAGATCTAGCCAAAATCCAATTAATTCAGGATTGGCCAGCCACAACCACCCTAATAGAGCTCCGCACCTTTTTGGGTCTTGCCAATTTCTACCGCAAGTTCGTGTTGGGATTCTCTCATATCACTTGGCCCTTGAGTCAAGTAACCAAGGCAAGAGTGAAAGAAAAATTCTTTTGGTCTGAATATCAATAAAAGGAATTCAAAGAGTTGAAGCAAGGTCTCTTCTCTGCACTAGTTCTCACATTACCATACTAGAAACAAGCATTTGAGATCAAAACAGATGCCACCGACTATGCTATTGGGGCAGTCCTTACTCAACAGGGTCATCTAGTGGCATATCATAGTGAGACGCTTTCCGACACAATCCAAAAATGTCCCACTTATGAAAAAGATATGTATTCCATTGTGTAGGCTTGCTAACAATGGAAGAATTACATTTTGGGAAAGGAAACGGTCATCCACACAGACCACCGATCCTTGTAGTTCATACAGACACAAAGAAAGTTGCAGAATGATTGCCATCAGAAGTGATCCACATACCTGCAACAGTTTCATTTGAACATTAAGTATAAGAAAGGAAGCACCAATAATGTTTTAGACTGCCTCAACTCACCACCTATCATGGCGCTAACCACAATGCTCAACTCTTGTTGGCACGAGACTTCCAATTGGCCACTTCTCTACAAAAGTGATCCAGAATTCAACCACACATACAATACGCTCTTGGAGGGTATGAAAGTTCCTAATTTTAACCTCCAGGATGCTCTGCTATGTCACCTGGGACACCTTTGTGTTCCTTGAAGCAAGTGTGCCAATATTATTTGGGAGGTGCACTACAGTTGGGTCACTGGGAATTTCGGGGTCGATGAAACCGTGGTAGTACTGCAAAAGTATTTCTATTGGCCGAACCTTCGATAGGATGTTGGGAAGTACATCAAGTCCTGCACTTCTTGCGTCATTTCCAAACCGACCATCAAGAAGCAAGGCCTCTATACTCTACTGCCTACCTCTAGTCGACCTTGGAATCCATCTCCATGGATTACATGTCAGGCCTTCCTTCTACTAAGCATGGCAATGACTATGTTCTTGTGGTCGTCGAAAGATTCTCGAAGATGTCCATTATGATGGCATGCAAGAAGAATATCACAGCAGAAGCCACTGCTAAACTCTTCTTTGAATGAGTGTGGGTACACTTTGGGATCCCACAGTCTATC